>VUQR01036668.1:43165-69008 GCA_015108515.1 Hemichromis elongatus
CCACACATAATATTGAACAGATCCCATTTATGTTGTGACATTTGGGCCACATCTGGCCATATAACACTTGTCACCACCCAAATATTTCTACTTCTAGTGAAATGTGCCTTTTATAGCTCTATTGAAATGGTGCATGCGACTGAGATTATTCTCTGACACTGTTTAATTAAAGCACCTAACCCAGCTCCCGTTTTTGGTTGTGTTTTAGGACAAAGAGCTCCGTGATGTCGGCGACTGGCGCAAAAACATTGAAGACAAATCTGGCATGGACGGGAGGAAGAAGATGTTTGAGGCTGAAGCCTAAAACAGTGTTTAAGAGCATTTTTAGCTTCTGTTTGTCACTGACTGGTTTAATCTGATGATTCGAAAGCACAAAACCTTTTTTGATCCTGTAAAAACTTTTTCTGAATAAACAAACGATACCTGCTGAAGAAGATGTGCTGTCTTTGCTTATGGTAATGCCAACTATGTTGAAGCATTTCCAGTTTACACTAATAGAAACCGAACTACGATAGTACGGACAGCCACGGTCTAAAAACATAACCTCTAAATGATAACTGCGCTGTGATGGCTAATGCTTATGGACATAGTGTGTGTTTAACTGAAGACAATGTAAATGATTTTTTCAAAACCAACAGTGAATTTTATAATAGTTGAACAATGACTTTTCAGCATCATCTTGATTGTTTTTGAGAACATTTCTTATAGCCAGTTTTAAAAATATGCATTTCTGGGCTGTGCTGACTTCCCGAAGTGAAGTTTGGTTTTTAGTTTTAGTTTTCAATAAATAGGAGTGAGGGGAGAATGAAACAATACATTTCGTTTATTCTTTCTTAAAAAAAAATGTTCTTGTTGTTTCTCTTTAGCTTGCGGGAATGTTAAAAAGCAGCAGCTCTAATCTGGTTCAGAGCTCTGGACTGAGTCATGTTTTGTGGCTGTTTCGGTTTTATGAGGCCCAAAGGGTCTAATGGTGTCAGGCTGATCAACTAAAACTCAAAATTCATCTCTGATGGCTCTTTGATTTTTGGTGACAGAGAGAATGTGACACCACCTCCAAGACTTCATACAACTCAACTTGGATTTTAATCTTTCTCACAGGTTTCACAGTTTGATAGAAAAGATGACTATTTAAGAAAAAGCAAGGATTTCAGAATATTTTTCTATTTGTTTAACCTTACTCTTTGCTTTGGAACAGCATAACTTAAGCGTGGTGGTTTGCACCATTCAGTGCTTACAATGATGGCTGGATTTCTCGTCAGTAAAAGTTCAGTTGAGGAATCCCGAGTCCTGATAGAGAGCAAATATAGAGGTAGGTCATTCTATAAAATTAATTTGTGAACCCAGTTTCCATCTGATGAGCTGATTATTATTTTGACAGTTACTTCAGAAGTTCAATGAAACCGCAAAAAAGTTTAACCATACTCATGCAGATTTATAAGCGTGAACTGAAATTGACTTTTCGTTGTCCAACATCTTTGAGCATTTGTAATTTTTAAGGCTGAAAAACACATTTAAGCTCTGCTAAAAACAGCAATTTCATATTAAAAACACAACTGGAGAAAACTCCACCGGTAAACTTTCAAGGCTTATATCAGCATGTAGGATAGTGATTTCTCAGAACAAGCTAAATGATATGCTAAATAGCTAAATGGTCTCCTTTTTACCTACATTCTGATACCACGCTCATCTTTTAGCTGTTATTCCTCCTGTGTCAACAAAGTTTCTGAAGTACTCGTGTTTAACTCAGAATATTACAATCATATGAAGGTTTACAAGGTTTCATAAAAGGTACTATTTAAATATACTATGAAAAAAATCATGCTAATTCTTTTGGGCTCATGTAAGTATAATATCATAAAGGAGAAGTATAATTGCCAGGAGAAAAAAAAAAAACTATTTAAGAGGGCAACATTTTAACTGCTGATCATTCACATGCAGATTTTATGTCCCTGTAAACATTGAATCTAAAGTTGTTTTAGATCATGATAAAAAAATAAGTGAACAAAAAAGACACTCGAGTAACATCTGGAAGTAAAATGATATATAAATTCAAATGTTTATTTATTCTAATGCATAATCTTTAAAGAAAATCCGATTGGTATTAAATAAATGATACCAATCAATATATTTCAGTTGACCAGAATCCATTAAATCTAATAGTTTCTGACTCGATGAAGGCCACAAGCTGAAACATATTGATCAGGTAATAAAGTTGTATCTTAGCGCTTCAAGTATTGCTGGAGCCTTCACGATGCCTAATTTGTTAAAGTCGTCATTTTGGACAGAAGCTTTTTTTTTGGAGTAAACGAAAGAATACAAGCTTTATGGTTTTCTGCTTAGTATTTAACTTTTGGTCCTGGTTTTGATCTAAACTCAAAATTTCCCGATGTCTCCTTTATTTTCTTGTCTTCTTCTATGGTTGCGTGTTAGTGTTTTGGTAGCAGCTTTCTTTATTGGTCTGTAGTTCCTTCCTTTCTTTCCTCTCCTCTGTGTGTGTTTGTGTGTGTGTCCACATTCTTATTTCTCTCCTTGTCACCGCTTTTTTCCTGGTGCTCCTTTTCCCTGTTTTGCTTCAAACAGCTTATTAGACTTGATGTATTTCAATCATCCGCTAAAGACTTTTTGATGAGTACTCCTATTACGTTATTTGGTCCTCTTTGTCTGCATGAAATCAAAACAGCTACTCTCACCTTTATGTTCAAAGAACGCGGGCAACGCCAGTATGTTTTTAAAAAGTAATTTCTAAGAAACTTCTTTTGAATTTTGAAACTAATTTTGAATTTTCTTTGAAAATATGACAACTTTTAAACGTGGTCGCAGGTCATCAGTAGAAAAAGGGTGTTTGACTGTCTTCACTCTCAGGGACACGTCACAGGTAACTGTTCTTTATCAAATGTTTGTTTTAGTTAATTTTAACTTTTAAGGTTGTCATCACATTTTAACCCACTCTTAAAATAATCTAGGTTTATGCCTTCTTACACATACATTATAATGTGTTATTACATGTTAATTAGACAGTTTATTAATGTTTTATAAGCAGCTAACGTCTGTTTTTTTTATTCTCTTATTTAGACAAGTCTCTTCCAAAGCTCATCTCTGCAGCAGCTCACTGTGAGTTCATCTTCATCCAATAGGTTAAAGTTAGCAGTGTGTGTTTTCCTGCTTTATCTCAAGTCTAAATCATTTGTCAGCAAAGTATTTATATAAGTGTTAAGTGGGATTCATAAAATATCTCCGTGGTTTCATTTCTTCCTTGAATTCAACCTGTCAGAGACTTGATGGCTCAAGATAATACAGATTACAATGTTAAAGGGCGGGTTATTTATAATGAGGCAAGTCGTGGAAGGGGGCAGATGACAGTGTACTGTATTTCATGACCTTGCCAGCTCATTGGTTTGACCAGTAATCCATTTCCATAAAGAGAAAGTGCAGGATTTAGAAGACCGTGGGAGATTGCAATATATACCTTCTTAACACTTGGTCTGCCTGCGACTCTGTCTGTGTCTCTGTGACTCTAACAACTCGGCCTGGTTAAAGTAAGATTTTTCCCTTTTCCTCTTTGATGTTGTTTTATTAGATCACATTTTGGTTGGTTGCAGCTGTAGATGATTTGTCTCATCTTAGGAGTTCAGGTGTAAATGTCTCTGTGGAAGGCTGAAGCTTTGATCTCAGAGGAGAATATTTTATATATTTGCTGTCATTGATGGGAGGTTGTTGCTGGCGCCTGGCCAACTATTTAAAGACGGTGTCAGTTTGAGAAGTTTGTAGCGACCATAAAATGCCAAAGGTTCGTGGAGGTTTGATGTCTTTTGGGAGTCACAATTATATTGAATGTTGACATTGGAGAATTTGAGCAATTTCCTCACTCTGTAGTTGATGTTTATTTGGAGTTACACGTAATTACATCAACATTATTTTAGGATTTTAAAGTTTAAAAGAGTAGTTTTCCGTCTCAACGTGTGCTCGCTCTGCTGCATTGGCGTACGGTGATGTATGCCGTGGTGATGTGGCATTCTGAAAAGTGACACCACTACAAGGCATGAATCTGAAAGTCGATCTGTTGGTGTTTGTCCTCCTGTCAGCACTGAGGGAAGCGGGGGGACAGCGGAAGAAAACTGGGTCTAATCTTCAGGGACCTGACTTCACATTTTACACTTCATTTAATCCCTGCTTATCAAATTTAGCCTTTTTTCCCCCCCCACAAGCATTAAAGCGTTACAGCCCAATATGGCTTTTTTTTGGTTCTTTTTCTTGGCTTCTCTGAACAACATTTTGTATTTTTCTTTTAATTATACATTTAAGTCATATTGTTTTTGTTGTACCCATATATATATTTTGTAAAAATAGATTAAAATGGTCAAATGTGTAAAGAAACAGCAAAACTTTAATTTTTTAACTCCTTTGGGCTACAGTTAAAGCTAGGTTCTCGTATATGTCTTTATCAGGAATTTTCAGCTGTTTGGGACACCGAAATGGAAATGCATGTATGAGACTTAAAGGAAACAAAGTACCTGAAACTATATTTGTGCAGAATAAGCCTGAACAAAAATCTAAAAAAATGATTTGGCTTTTTTTTAAAAAACAACTTTCTTTTCTTTTTTTCTTTTTTTTTTGCGTCTGTTAAACTTTTTGGCCCATGGTCATCTGTTGATGCTCTTCTAGAGGTGTTTGAGACATAGTGAAGCTTTGGAACAGTTTTGAGTCTTTTCTCTAAGACACAAGCTATTAAAACAGATTTAATTTAGGATTTTTCACTCAATGGAAATGTCTCTTGTATCTTCTTGTTTTTATTTTTGTAAGTGTGAAGCAGTGTGTGTCTGAGGTCAGCGGGCACGCTATTTTTATGATATGCTCTAGTGTCGTGGCCGTCTGAAGGATGTTCTGCAGTATTGGGTTACTGTGAATCCTCCTATTCCTTCAGAGACAATCCTACTCATAACACTCACACACACTTAAGTTCAAAATCAAGGCCTCTACAAATATGATTTTATCTCCAGAGCAACATGCTGTTGTGCCCTTGGAGTTTTGAGTGCCTTAAAATACTCTGTCAGCCCTGGAGATACCCCCCCTCACCGGCCTCCTATTGGCTTACAGATGACAACCATGTGTTCCTGGTCAGCTATGTGCGCTAGGATGCCTGCAGGGGTTGTCACTCGTCTTTTCTTTTAAGACGAGCCTGTCCCTCTTTTTTTTCTCCTGTACAATGAAGACGTTAGGAACAGCTGTGACTCCAGAAATAGTCTTAATCCTCTCCTCCATCACATCTCCTAAACACTGCAAGCAGCTCAGGCAGTGATCGTCTAACTTCTGAGGACCTCTAGAAGAGACTTGTGGCTGGTAGTTGAAGGGTTGGTTTTACCCGTCCACTGATATCTAGCTCTGCAGATAGTTTGGACTTTTGTTTGCCTGGAGTTTGGGATCTATTTGCAAACTAAACAAAAATTCCAGCTGATACTATGGAAATCTCAGTAGTTTTACATGTCATGAACTTCCAAGTACCTGATGGTTGGGCTAGATGAAAATTCAGAGGGTCAACACAGTTATTGAAGTTGTTGATAAGATGAGTGATTGATAAGCACAGATGTAACATTGGAAGAAAAGCCAGAACAACTGAATATATCTGCTGACAGACTGATATTGTTATCCACAGACATGCCTCAGCAAACTGTTTTCTTGCTATGTACCATTATCTATGACGATAATAAAGGGAGAAAGCACATTTCTACAAGTGAAGCTTATGAAGCATCTTAATTGACAGATTGTGTCTTAGGTATGGCTTGTAAATCGACAAAATAATCCTAAAATTCTGGGCTGTTTACAATTCAGACAACTTTCTGTGTTCTTAGACAATAAAGCCTTGAAGGTCTAGGTCTTGGTGAACAGCATGTAAAGTATGGAGACATGGCATCGCGCTCTGCTTTTTGCACTTGACGCGGTTCTGTTCACTTTATCAACCCCAACCTTTGGCACCTACTGTGGCATCTCGCAGCCAAGTATTAAAGTCAACATCTCCAAGTCTGAAGCCTTGGTACTCTCCTGAAACTGCAGATAGCTCCCTCTGGGACTGGGGGTGAGTTGCTGCTAAGTTGTTTTAATATCTTGAGGTCTTGCTTGTAAGTGATGGTAATGTAGAATGTAAGATGGAAAGGCTGACTCATATGGCATTAGAAGAAATGCAGGAGTACAGGACCATTATGGTATAAAGCTTGATCTGTAAGGCAATTAACTTTTGCTTTAAAGGCAGATCTGCACTTCAACTCTCACCCATGGTTATAAGCTGTAGGTAGTGTCAAATGAAATAGAATGAGACAGATACAAGAACTTAGCCCTGGAACATGGGTTGCTTGGACATCTGCTCCTTTGTGTCAAAAGGACATCCAAATGACGTCATGGTGGTTTGGTGCCTTCCTTTGGAGATTTTACAGACATGTCTGGCTGGGAGGAGACCCCTGGGTAGACCCTGAGCTCACTGGGGGTATCACATGTCTCATCTATCCTGGGAATGTCTCAAGGTTGCCCAGGAGGGACCAAAAATGTTGCAGGGGAGAGGGATGTCTAGAATACCCTGCTTAAAATGTGATGTCCAACCTAAAACAGAAGAAGACGTGGGTGGGTGGATGTTATAAAGCATGCTACATGATACACTTCTGGTAGGGATAATCTTTTAAAAGCAAAGGAGAAAGTATCTTGTCTTTATAGAGAGCTTGATGAAGTGTAAGGATAGTCATGAGCCCGTCAAATTATATGTTCTTTATATCATACACTGGACATTGTAAAGGTCATTATCTTATTATCATGCTAATGTTAGCATGTCCTGTTAACATCACACCAAAAGTACAGTGAAGTAAAAATCTGACCTGTGCACAGCGCTGAAAGCACAGGCACAAATCAACAAACCAAAATTCATGGCAATCCACAGTTGTTAAAATGTTTCCCTGTATCCCTTGAGCTGTTCTGCTAAAAATAGCAGCATGGTTCCTTTAAGGCATTAACACGTCCTGGGTTACAAAGTGCCATTCCATGAAATCTCCTGGAATTAACATGATGTCTTAAGATAGAATTCACAAGGTCCAAACATGAAATGTGAGATAGGTGTATGTGGGTGCAGGACCTGTCAGCAGAAAAGCTGCATGAAACTGCACAATTTTTGAGGCCGCATTTAAAAGTGCTCCAAAGGTTTATTGTTTGTCCATTTGATAAAAAGAGTACGCTGAAACTCTGCCGTGTTAGTGCTCCATGGATAGATAACACAACCCTGCTATTGTTAGATCTTTGCCACTGTTCCCAATGCTGTTAACCAAAGAAAAATGGGTGCTTATTTCTTTATTTACCCCCAAGGGAAATGTCTTCACCGGACTGTCTGTAGTCCTGGGAAAAAATAAGTACATCTTTAGCAAATATAATTTGAAGTAACAGCTTTTTTTGGCAAATTCTTCTTTATAGCTTTGGATCAGTTCTTTAAGATTTTCCCAATCACAGCTCTCTGAATGTCCTGTCAGTCAGATTTGGTTATCTTTGACAAGTTACCCCTCAGTCTAAAAGGCTTGGAGTACAGTTGCTATCGCGTGGACACCCAACTTGGTGATCATGATAACTCGAGAACCTGGTGAGAATTAATACTTCAGGTCAGGCATCCGCAACCTCCAACATCAAAAGAACATTTTAGCTCCTACCGAACAACGTAAAAAAAAGAGCAGCACACACAGGTGACAACTGGGCAGTAACTGGGAGAGGATAAATTAAGTATTACTACATATAGTATGAATAGTAATAGGATTACAGTTAACCCTAATCATAACCCGTGGCTCTTGAGGGAACCACAAGTTGCCAACCTCTGCCATAGGTGCTTCTACTCATCTACCTAACTTTCCGCAGAGTTAAATAGCTAGAGAGCTCCAAACTTTATGTGGTCTTCAGATTAGCTCAAGGACAATGTAAAGAGAGATTCAGTGAAAGGAATGCATCCAAGTCCTACATCACCAGGTAAAAGCAAAGCGTTGAAAGCAGTGGTGTAAAGTATGCCACCACTGGACTTTGCAGTGATGCTCTCTGGACTGATGATCTAATGGACTGGTCTGGATTTGGCAGTTGCCAGGACAACAGTACTTGTCTAAATGCATTGTGCCAAGTGTAAAGTTTGGTAATTTTATGTTCCCAGCTTTGTGGGGATAGTTTGGGGACGGCCTCTTCTTGCTTCAACATGATTGCGCAGCAGTGCACAAAGCAAGGTACATAAGGACACGGATGAGCGAACTTGACTGGCCTGTACAGAGTACAACAGAAGCCCTTTGGGATGAATTAGAGCAGACACTGTGACCTCAGAGATGTACTTCTGGAGAAATGGTCAAAAATTTCCATGAACACAGTCCTCAACCTTGTGATATGAATATGAAAGATAACACCCAGAAAGGTAATGGTTTAGCAGGACGTGCCTCCAGACCGCTGCTCTCTCCTTATCCTTTGTGACTTATTTTCTTCTCTTGTATTGCTTTTTGCTTGTGTCCCTGTCACCATTTTGCTGGAAAAGATGTTAAAATGTATATATTTGTATATTTGTATCTAAAACATTCCAAATAAAAAGAATTCAGTCTTGTTTTGTGTTTGTCAGGTAACCTCGGGATCGTCCAGCTAACATGGCCTCTGAGTGAGTAAACATTTTATTGTTTCTTGTAAATCATGTAAATTTATTTTCCCTGTTTGTGAAACCAGCCAATATGTAAAGGAACAAAGATTTCCTTCGCAAAGAATGTTTGGTTTTATTTTTATTCAATGTGTAACATTTAGCTTGCATTCATCCTAACTGCACTGATTACTCTATTATTTAAATTATTTATGGGCCACTAATGAGACATGCATATTTTTGCCATGATCCCTGGGTGGTTCCAAAGTTTTAAATTCTTGTTTAATATTAAAAGCTCTTAGTTTTGCTCATTCATTCATCCTCTGGTACTCTGTGTAGTTCTAGTTACTGATGTATTTCTAGACTTGAATTAATCCCTGCTTTATTTTCCTGACTCATCCACTTCTTTACATCTTCTGTCTGTCCTTTCATTTCATTATGATTGTTTTTTATTTCCTGATTGTGTGTTTTAATATCTTAATCTTCTGTGTTTTGTATTCAGTTTTACTACCACCTCCTGTGCCTTTGTCAATGAACATCTTCAACTGCATTTTCTCACTATTCCGTGTCTACCCTGATTACCTTTCTGTATATAAAATGATGTTTCCCGTCAGTCCCCTGTGTTGTCTCCTTCGTGTTTGCCTGACTATTTTTTAATTTTGTTCCCTGGGTTTGTTGCTTTGCATTTTGTAACCTTGCAACAGTCACAACAAAGCTGCTCACGTATTTCAGTGTCCTGAAAATGTATTCAAACTACAAAGATATTAGAGAATAAATTGCCACATTTCATCAATTTAAGACATTAATTGAAGCAGAAGTGATGCACTTTGGTACATTTTGTTACTTTAAAATATTTCTGGCACGTCTGTTACCCACATGCATTATACTTCTCTTAGAAATTGATGAAACCAATCTTTATAGTTGCAACAAAATTGATGGAATCACAGCTCTTATGTTATCATCACTGCATGGCTCTCAGTAAACAATAATACATTTATCTAAATGTCTAATGTCAAAACTTGACTTTACTTCCATCAATTATAATTTGTGTTTCCGTCTCCAGGAAAAGGCTGTCTGCGAGGCGTAAGCACACCCTGAAGGTAAGACTATTGAATGATAAGCATAACAGAGCAAAATGCCTCACACGTCCCATTTGCTTACCGGTGCTTTCTCTTACCTGACATGGGGTGTCTCCTCAGAGCTGCATGCTCGTGGTGGCAGGTAATCTGTTGGATGCTGAAGCGACTGTGAAGGCCAAAGAGAGAGAGACGTTTTTGGCAGACAAATGTCCTCCTGTCGAGCTGCCATACTCCAGGGACGAGCTGGTGGTGAGAAAAAAATGCACTGTTTCAAACAATTATTGTCTTTCAGTCTGTCCACAGTGGCTCTGAGAGCTCAGTGCACTTCATCTTCAAAAATAAGAGCTTCACAGGAAACTGTAAGGCAACAAATTGCAGCACAGCTGTGGTTTTGATGCAGTGTGTTGAGTTCTCACAGCCAGTTCTTAATTTCTTTTTTTTTTTTTTCTTAAAACAAACATTTTTGACACATTTCATATTGCCTTATATTTCTTTCTTGGGTTCTTAAAATTTAAAACATCTAAAAAAAAAAAGAAAAAAAACTTTATCACTATGTTGTGTTTAGGAACTGTGCCAGAAGCTTCATGAGCAGATCACCATCAGTGAAGATGAGAGATACTGCATAGAGTTCAAACTGAACATGGTGCTGAATGAGGTGAGACACTTTTTAAAGGCTCTTATTTGCACAGAGTAATCATAAAGATTAGAATGAGATACTGTATCTGTATATGTATTTAACCAAACTGTAACAAACCTAGGAAGCTACATTTTAATATCACTCAAATGAATTCTTGTATTTTATTCTGAGCACTTTAAAACAAAAAAGACCAAAAAAGTATTCTAAATACAAATATCACATATTTGACTTCAATTTTTTAACTTGTTCAGTCATTTTCAGATACTGCTTGCTTGTTTTCATGTTAGAAGTTCCCCCATCTTTTAGATTTTGGTCTGACACTAGGAAAGAAAAATACATTATAGTCACATTGTGCAGTGACATTTGCCTGTACATGCATGCTAGCTCTGCAGTCTAGGGTGTTAGCATCTCATCCCACCCTCAGGGAGTTTTTGACAGTTTGATCAGAAACATGCACATGTAGCCGTCATCCTTTGGGGCTTGTTCTTCCATCCTCCTCTCGTTACTCCTCAAAAGAGCAGATACTGATCCTGCTGCTAGGCTGATGCCTGTCAGGCTTTCCTTGAGTAACTGACTATTTTCTAACTTCCCTTCCACACTCTTGAGACTTTAATGGAGGACACAACAAACCTTCTTGTGAGGCCTGCAGTTGCAGTGAATCGTATAGCAACATTAACTGGAAATATATGGCGTCCCTTTTCCTTCCTGTGGCTTTTCTGTAAGCATTTTAATTACTCAACAACACGGTTTTAAAGCTAGCTGTACTTAATAGTGACACCCTGTTCCTCATTGCTGTTCGTTTCATGATTAATTATTTAATCTGTCAGGTCAGCGATTGGTCTTTCTGTCTGTAATCCTCCTTCAGGTCAGGGACCTCAATATCAAGATTGTGGATTTGAGGGGAAAGTTCAAGAGACCCCGGCTGAAGAAAGTGCGCATGTCTGCTGATGCCATGCTGAAAGCTCTGCTGGGCTCCAAACACACTGTCAACATGGACCTGAGGGCCAACCTGAAGCAGGTCAAGAAGGAGGTGAAAGAGGAGGTGAGTAGCTACCTGGTTCATCTGATCCTCACTAATTAAAATCACAGATTCGTAGAAATCACAAAGTTGGACTGTGTGATTTCTTTGTGTGTAAAAAGAACTTTACCCACTAGCTGAAGCTAGAGCATTAGTATTTTTGCTATCTTCATGTTGTTGTTATTTTTAGCCCATATTTAGGCTAAAGGATTGAGTGGCAGAGCTAGATGCTAATTAGTGCTAAGCAACAGACTTATAGATAGACCAAAATAAAATTTCACTCAACGAAAGAGGATCACAGAGTTCCTCAGTAAGCTCTACCGCACAGCAGGTCTTAACGGTACTCTGAAAGGTGTCCATAGGGAGATATTTACAGTGGCTCCACATGTGGCTCTGGAGCTGCAGTTTTGAGACACCCTGGTTTAGAAGATAGAGTGTCTTCTCATCATCAATGAGGAGCTAATCCTCACAATCCATTTTCTGGCCACTAGGGGGGGACAAAATAACCATCAAAACAAGTTTCTTTTTCTTGATTAGCAGTCTGTTTGCATCTGTTTTCAGCCTCTGGACTAACAAAGCATCGTCTGTGTTTGCAGGACAAGCAGCTGCGTGATGTGGGAGACTGGCGTAAGAACATTGAAGACAAGTCTGATAGGAAGAAGATGTTTGATAGCTAAATGCGAGGGTGACTTTCAGGACAGAAATCGGGTTTAATGTCTTTGTTAACTGAAGGGTTTTAATCCAAAGTGATATATTTCCCCTTTAATTTTTAGTTAATTTGTAGACCCTGATCTACACAACATGAAACATCATCTAAAGGCATATGTTGGTGGAAGATTATGGTGCTTTTGTAAGCTTCTGTTTTGGTACAGTATGTGATAAATTGCCTTTACTTCAATTCAAAGCTTGTGTCAAGGTACAGTGAAATGTAGGAAATCAGTGATGTGCACTGATGCCAGCGAAGCATGGTTTTGGATATCTCACTTTGGGTTAAACTCATCACTAAGCTTCCTTCATGCTTTAGCCTGTATTGAACCTGTACTGTGATATATTTGTACTGTGCTACGGTTAGGATGTGTCAGATGAATCAATCCTACTTTTTTCTGATATATCCTTTTGCTTTTACTAATGTGCCTACGATGTACGTTTCCTGAAACTCTAGATAGTGTCTGAAGTTAAAATCAAAATGCAATGGATGCATATTTTGCAAATAAATCATGACCCATATTCTAACTGGCCCAGCATGAATGAATGAAACACTACAACATGCTCTTTACCCACATTAATTTTGTCAGTCCTTTGCTTCTCACTTGTTTGATGTAGATTGTAGAATGTCTAGTCTAGTTTTTTGCCTCTTAGCTGTCCAGGAACCATCAGATCTTTTGCGGTCCAAGCAAACCGTGCCATGTCTGACATGACCCATTACTGTAAACATCAGGGATCGACAGACACCATCAATTAGTGGTTTGTGAAGTTCTGTTGGGAAGCTGGGTGTAGGGGTGGACTTGACTGAGAAATTGAGTGACTACTGGATCAGTCTGATAACTGACACTGACGTGGCCAATGAGCAAATCCTTGATTATTATCTTTTCTGTCTCTTGTAATGAGATAATTTATAAAATGGACTTAATGTTTTATTCATTATAACCTAAAACTAGTAACTGAGCTCATGAAATTATGAGAAAAGGAGCTTCACTTGTCAGACCCACAGGTTACATCTCTTATTCTGTATGCCAAGATGTTAGTGTCAGGAGACAAATGGTGTATTAGTATGGATAGTTCCTGTAATACACTTTCATTTATCAATTAATTTTTATCCATTTATTATTTGTACTAGTTTCTTTGTGAATATAACAGTTTATTTTTATTTGCAGGTGCAAATATTTGAAGAAAAAAAAAACACTACACTGAATATAAGATAGATGCAGCTTCCATGTGAAGTGCCTTAAACGTGCACTACCTCTAATAACCATTAGGGGTCAACTGCTGGTTGCAAACTCCCTCCAGAACTTTGCCAATGAGACTGTGGGCTCAGCTGCTTCTGACCCAGTCATATTTAACATAACATTATGTTCTTTATCGATACTGCTTCATCGAGCATGCGGTATTCCTCAGTTTCTTAGTCGCATCCCTCACTTTTGACGTCTCTTTTTAAAAAGCTAAGAGGGCACGAGCCATCAAAAACGGCACTTTGGGAACTGGTTTGTAACATTATGGTGTCTTTTTCCATAACTCTTAAAGGGTCTGTGGGAAATAACTGATTTGAGGAGGCTTGCATTTGCCTGACCAGCCAATAATGGATCAAATAAAGCACAAGGCCAGTGTAGAAGAAAAATGATGTCTCCTATCTTGGAGAGCTGTAACTCAGCCTGAGTTAGTCTCGACATGTGATGTACTTTTATCGTCATTTTGCTGTCACATTAAATACAAAAGCTTCATGCTCATCTTGTTCCCAGTTTTCCTGAGTTTGTAAAACACTGGAGGTAAATTTTTTTCAATAGTAAGATATTAACTGAGCTAATTTTTACCTGTACACTTAAAAATGATGATAATGTTTTCTTATAAAGACACAGTTGCCTAGTTTGAATTTATGGAAGAGACAACCCTGAATTAAGATGCTTAGAGCTGTTGGCTTGCTTGTGGAAAAGACTCAAATAGTAGTAATATTTACAAAAGTGATTCTTGCAGTATATAATTAATTAGCTGACTTCCAAAAACCTGAATCCTAAATGTTTTTAATACACGTTTGAAAGAAGTCTGACTTATTTTCCACCGAGCAGTACAGGTGAGCCTTTAAATGACATCTTACTATTTTTAGATTTTAAGCTCTGTTTTATCCCCGAATCACTTGATTTTCTTTCCTTTCTTTGCAGATCCGATCACTTAGATGTGACACAGCATGCTTTTCTGCAAAGGTACGCTGAAGTCAAAAATATCTATAAATTTAAAAGTCTTCCTGTAGTTTGATGGCAGTAAAATAAACAGACAAAAGGTTATTCATGCAGATGCCCCTGGGAGTACTTGTTTCAACTTCCAGCTCAAACCTGGAGGCGCAGTCCTGCACAGACATGTGTGGCATTTTGTTCAGTCGTAACCAAATTTCACACCTGAAATCCATCCTCTCATGTCTGTCACTCCTCGCAGCAGGAAACAAAACGCTGTGATACTTACGGTATATATGCGGCACAGAGCGGAGGAACCCCCATTACGAAAACTGCAATACTTTTACTCCTTTGATGTAACAATTAGGTTGGAAAAAGACAAAAAGAAACAAAGCTTCAGAGTCGCTGGTTCTCTGAAAAGATTCACTCCCCCAAAAAGCATTTATTTAGACATAACTGATAATGCATTGAACTCCTTGTTATCCTAGCCAAGCCTCACACCTGCAACAACTACTAATTGGTTTAGATTTCTGTAAAGTGAAAGAACTACCTTTAGCAGAAGTAACTTAAGTTTCTGCATGATATTCTCAGTCTTTCACATTATTGTGAAAGTGTTCATTTATTATTAATATTATCCCTTCCTTTGGAGATTTGCTGTAAAAGGCAGACAAACATAAATCCCTCCTCTGTGTGAATAGTTGATTTGCTGTATGTATGCTTGCTTTATGACCAAGCATCTCCACTTTGGTCCTGTCTTGTTCCAGAAGTCTTGTGGTTTGTTCAGCTGCAGATATACAAACCTGAGACTCGCTGTCAGAAGAGGCTTTCTCCCAGCAACCTTTCCAACCAAGCTGTAAACTTTGGCATTTAACATGCTAACTGAGGCCTGTAGAGACTGAGCTGCAGCTCTTGGTATTATTTTTTCCAGTTTCTCTGAGCAGTGCACAGCCTGACCTTGGGGTACATGCTGGCATGTCCACTCTTGACATGATTGTGTTATTGCATTAACACACACCTGTAAGCTCCAGACCCGCAAACTGCCAAAACTTCTGCTTTTGGAGAGGTGCTGATAGTTGGTGATGATTAGTTAATCAAGTGCATTTAACTAACAGCACCTGGCTGATAATTACTCTCTTATTCCGAATTGAAGGACTAAAGTTGGATTTAGTTTTTCACAGGACTAAATAGAATCCTGTGTAAAATGTCTATTCCACATGACTGTGTAGGTTTATCCTGTCAGAAAATCATTTCGTTTCACGGGTTCACTCGGAGATTGGATTTTATTAATCCACTTTTCTCCTCCACTTGACACGTCAACAATGTCTTGTGCATTTGGCATCTCATTGCTCAGTGTTACCGCAGGTTATATTTGACCTCTGCTGACGGCTGCATCGTATCCTCAGATAACAGCTGCCTCTCCACTTAGATTCACACCAGCCAGAATTAGAAATGAGAGAACAGACAAGGAGAGTCATCTGAAGAGAGGAGCGTTTACAGTCTCCTCCACACTGACCTGCAGTAACCTGTAGAAAAGTGCTGCTCACAGTACATCCTTCTTCTCACCTAGGAAGAAAACCAAACCTCTGTCATACTCAGAGGCCTGAACATGAATAACTGTCTTCAGGACTTACAGGTAAGAGATGGATGAGAATCTGAGGGATTGTTGTAACCTAGCAGACACTGTCTTGATGAAAGATTGTCATCCATGTTCCATGTTGCTAGAATCCAATGGATTCTGACAAAGATGGTATGGATTGTGTGTGTGTATGAATTGTAACAACACACACAAAAACAGCTATTAATTGTCAGTTTCATTAAAAACCAAGGTTCAGTAGCTTCCGATGCTAATTTTGGGGGCCCGCAGTCAGTGATTCCTCTCTGTGTGTAAAAGATGGATGTAGCCAACATAAAGTCCAAATCCAACCCAAAGGTTGACTGAAACCTGCCGTGAGTCCATGCACGATTCAAACGCAGTGTTGCAAAAGATAACTTTTATTTGTTTCTGCAGATTTCCATACATAATTATAACAGTTGTTGGCATTTTACCTCTCTTTTAAAGTATAAGAATACTAATAAACTAAAAAATAAAGGGCCCTCTTTATTTGTGCCAATTTTTTCCAGACGTGGAGAATGAGCCTCAATATCATCATTGATGTGAAATACTATAAGCCATACTTTCTTTTTGCTCTTGCCTACTCTGTGCATTGGGAAGATTAAAAATTATGTCCACTAGATGGCAGATAAATATTGAGTTGAATTGCACTAATAACACATCTGCATTTCTTGTGGTACATCTGTGGAGCGTAAAGCAGTCCAACCTGCAGGTTTGAGTTCCAGTCCAACGCAGCAGCAGCAGCAGCAGCCAATCCCACCGAGTAGCTCCTCCTCTCTGAGTCAAACCTGTTAATTAGTGAAATCAGCTGCTCTCAATGTCACATACTTCAGCTCCTCCAAACATCACCGCCACAGGCCGTGGTGCTAAAGCGTTACATTGCGCTTATTGGGTGGCGATTTAAAATTACAGTCAAAGCATCTTGCACACTGTTGGGGGAGTGTGACCACACGTACTTTCTTCAATTTGATTGAATCCCTTCTTTACCTTTAGGATCGTGTATTTTTTATCAGTGAGGTGGAGTTGCCCCACCTCCCCACGCACTCCGCTCTGATGGGAAAGAAAGGAGGTTTAAAAGGGGGTCAGGCTGGAGGTGAGTGAGTTAAAGGAAAATGACACCAGACCAAACACACCTGCTGAGTGAGTTTTTCGGTCCAGTCTAAGCAGTGGGCTTGTCTCCTTATAGGGGTGTGAGCAGAATGCTGGCATCACTAATTGCTCCAGTCCATTTCTCTTATGTAGTGCATCAGACTATTACAAGAAGTATAAACTGACAGAGCCTGAAAGTCTACAGTTATTCTAAAGAAAGAAACGGATTTTTAAAAAAGCATTTTTATCACCAACGTAGTGATGTTTTGTTTTGTTTTTTGTTGGGACAGGGCTTTTTGGTGTGCAGCAAACACACTGCAGTTATATACCAAATCTGGCTTATTTGTATTAATAAAAGGTTTTTGGTTTGGATCTCGTACAAATGGTTATGCCTGTTTTGCCCAAATCCAACTTGTAAAATTTAAGCAGAAACAAACAAAACATAATAAGCTGTTCACACTTTCCAAATGTTATTGATGTCAGCAGTTTTGTCTGGTTGTGAGATGCCTTTAGATTCTAATGCATGGTATATTAACACTGTGAAAGCCTTAGTGACAGGCAGTAAACCTAACCGCAAACCATCCCTGCAGGAGGCCACATGGACGCTCCTTCCATGCTACAAACATAACCAGATGGTGGATGACTCCGAGCAAACTACTACAAGCATCAGGAGCATGTATCAAACTGTGTGCGAACATAAACATATAGTTATTAATACTTTCACATAGTGAGGAAAGGCAGCACGCTTCACTTGCGTTTCTAAACTCACACCAGAGGTACGGAGCATTCCTGAAGCTCGAGTTGTAGGCCGTGCGTTTTCATAGAAAACACCTACTGGTCACTGGGACAGGACCGTAAACCTGAGCCCAAACGTTGCCCTTTAATGCTGCATTCCCAGCATGACTCTTCATAATCTGCGCATCACTCAGACCCGTCAGCACCTTCCTCCTCGGCCGTCACGCCTATAGTCTGATCTGCTAAATGCTTTTAGCTCTGCATACATTTTTACACTCGTCCGTGGGCCTGAAGTGATCGCCGGTGAGGATTTAACAAATAAAGCAATTCAACCTGTACTTCTGTTCCTAATGACAGTTTTTTTGGCTTTTAGTTTTTTTTTTTCCTAAAAGGTTCTTTGTAGAATTGTATCAATCTCACACCTCCACTACATTTTAGGGCTTCACTTACTAATTGTTTATGCATTTAGAATATTTATTCAACTCTAAATCTACAATCAGAGAATGCTGTATTGTTGTTTTTTTCATATATTTCTGTGTGCATGGAATGTAAAGTAAAAGTTTCATTCGGTACTGCATGATTCCAGTTGCTCCTTAACCAACACAAAGTAGTGTTTAAGTACTTGGATTGAACCAGGTGCATGCTGGCGTTGGAAGCAACTATAAATTGATATATTTCAGCATGGTGCACTGTGTGCTCCTAAACAGGAATAAACTGGACAAGTGGAGGACAGAAGAAACGTCAGGCATAGAAAACTATCTACAGCCGATGAAGAGCCTCTGAAAGTCATGTCCTTGAGAAAAAAACATAGAAGACCAAAGACCAAAGACCTGACACAGTAACTGAGAGATTCGACTGGCCCTTTAGTTTTTCAACTGCCCATCAAAGCTTCATCAAAAATGGTCTCAGTGGAAGAATGGCTATCAAGAATCCATTCCTAAGGGAGGGAAACGGCTGATTAAGCCACATTGATGTGAAAATTTTGATTCAATATGTGGAGAATGGGTCAGGAGAGAGGTACAATGACTACAGCCATACTGTATGTAAGGCATGGTGGAGGCTCTTTCATGGTTCAGGGCTGAATTTCAGCCAGCTGTCTATACGATCATGTTGAAATTGATGGAAGAAACAAAACAGAAGAGCACTGTCAGATTTTCATTTACGATGCAATAACATTTGGAAAACATCTGATTGGCAGCAGTTTAATTTTCAGCATGCCAGTGATCCCAAACAAACTGCCAGTGCAGTAAAAGCACAGCTGGATGGAAAAACACGCAGTGGAACACCACGAGTCATGGATCGGCCTCCTCAGAGGTCGAACCTTAATGTTGCTGGAGCAGCATAGGAGCATCCTGACGGCATAGAACAGAGGCAGAAACATCCAAAGAAGAGCCTCGAATGTCCTTCAAGAAGTCTGGAGAACTATTTGTGAAAAAGCTGAAAAAATAAAAAAATTGCATTCAACCAACTTTTTGGTCTTTAGATAAGGGGGAGGAAAGGTAACTGTCTAAAATTAGTTTCTAGGTCTAAAGCTTCCCATCCTGGCAGCTGTATCAATCGTTTGTAAATAGTCAAAAATAGAGAAGGTAAAATGCTTTGCTGCAATTTTATGCCATCCAAGAAAAAAAAATAACCTCCATCTTAATCTGAGACAACAAGCAAGTTGATCCACATAAAAAACCTGCCTTCCCACCTACCTGAAATCATGCTCACATATATAGCACAAGTATGAATATGAGAGGGCCTTCTGCAGCCAGAGAAAGAGCTGGAAGCCTCTCTGAAGGCAGAGCCATAGCTCAGATAAGAAGTCTAATATGAATCAGTACGCAGGCCAGCAAGTCATTAACGTGGTATTTATAGACCTCAGAAAAGTGAGCTTATAAGCACTTTGTGTTGGAGCAATGTTAAAAGTTTTACAGGTCATTCCTGTTTGTTTGTCTCTTTTAAGCCGCCTCCTGAACTCCGATCGGCCCTCGTCATTCATCGCAGCGCTCATTTTGATCATCAGTAGAATCCCAGATCGGCTTTTCACAACTTTTCAAGTTACGTGTTCAAGTTAGAAACTTCTGTCTTTAAGTTGGTCCATCTTCAGAATGCTAAAGCTAATATCAAACATTTTATTGTTAAAAATGAATTACATGAAGGTAAGCCCAAACAAGAGCTATCATCCCACATTAGCAACGCTTGCATCTTTATTTTTGTCTTTTGACGATTAAATTGCATTGGTTTTTTTTGGTCATTAGCATTAAAACAAGGCTTTAGCTTCGTCCTGCGTTCCGACAAGTCAGGCAGATGAAGGCCACATTCTGGAGATGCTGGGATTTCATGCCAGCTTTAAATGGTGTGTGCTTTGAGAGAAATGTTCCTTCTAATTAGAGTTTCCAATGTTGGCACGCCCACGTCTGAAACTTTAGGACTCCTGAAGACAAAGTTACTTCTTGACTATCACAGAGATATATTTTCATTTTCATCTAAATTAGGCACAAGAATCAATTTAAGGCATTTTCAGATCTTTCTCCTTGAATCCAAAGAAGTTTGACACATTTAACCGATCATGTTGGATCTGTAAAACTTATGTACTTAGTTTAGAACAGTTAAGTCAAAACTTTAAAGGACTTAAATGCAACTAAGGAGTCTTGACTGCTTGAGAATGTGCTGATGTGAAAAAGACAGAAAAATCACCCTTTAATTAATGACTCAAAAGTGAAAACCAACCTAAAAAGTTTGTTTTATCTATGTCTCCACAACTTATTACCAACTTCTTGGATTTGAGCATCTTCGGTTCAATAACAAGCCAAAACTGTCTCTATTTCCAGCAGTCCCATGACCACCCAATGAAATGTTTGGACTCTGATAGTTTCATATCAAATGTGAATCATCGTCATCCTTCTCTTCCTCCCTTTTATAGCATCCCGGTGGCAAAGTCCTAAAATGAAATCAGGCTCCTCCTCAATAAAGCCTGATTTATGGGGTGAAGTTGGAAGGGGTTGATGATATTTCAGGATCTTGCTGGCCGATTGGTCTGAGGATTCTGCATTTCCATAAACAGGAGCACCATATCCATATCTGATACCTCATATATATACACCCCTGGGATGATTTCTTCCCACTGCCACTGGCCACTGCTGCCCTCCTCCTGGACTTTCTGTCTCGTCGTAGGTGAGACCAGTTTCCCTATCTTCCTCCTCCTCCTCCTCCTCCTCTTTCTTCATGTCTGTACAGAGCTGGTAAATGGATATGAAACCACTGCTGTGTGGAATCTGTTTGGGGAAACCTGTCGGTAAAGTGCTAAGGTAATGAAAGTGCTGACCTCTGGGGTTTGTTAATAACTGAAGGGAAACGTGATCCCGGGGGATCTGAGGGTTTTGTGTTTGAGCAGCGCTGCAGAGGCTGAACGATGCTCTTATTTGATTTTGACTTTCCATGAAGACTTCTACATCTCGGGAACATTTGGCACTTTTGGAAAGTTTGGCTGAAGTTTGGATGTATGTTATTAGTTATGAAGTTATTCTTTAGATTTAAAAAGGTTTTTTGAACAGTTTTTTTTTTTTTTTTTTTTTTTTTTTTTTTTTATTTTTTTTTTTTTTTTTTTTTTTTTTTTTGTTTTTTTGTTTTTTTTTTTTTTTTAAATTTAAAAAAACAAATTGATAATAAAGCATTTTCTACTTTGTCGTGAAAAAAAACACTTAAGATCATGAAAATTAATTGAGATTTAGCAATTCAATGATACTGGCCCGTGTTTACTTTGTATGGGATCAATACCAAAATATGCAGTATCCCACACCACTAGACCAAAGTATAGATTTCCACTGGTCTATTCCTTGTGGTTCTTGACCCAAAAAAATGTCTTCTGAATTTTGCTTTTCCTTAGTAGTGGTCTCAGCAGCTATTTGACCATAAAAGCCTGATTCACACAGTTGATGTAGACATGTGTGCTATGTCTGCTACTATAACTCTATGTGGCATTTATCTGAGCCCTAGTCTGAGGTGCTGTTAACTTGCAATTTCTGAGGCTAGTAACTTGGATGAATTTATCTTCAGCAGCAGAGGTTACTGTTAGCCTTTCTTCCTGGGGCCGTCCTCATGTGAGACATGATGATGGTTTTTGCGACTGCACTTAGGGACACATTCAAAGTTTTTAATGCTAATCCCTTATGTAATTTCACTTGGACCTTTAATTAACATCTAATGCTATGTGAAAGACAAATAAAAGCAGAACTTTCTACACCTACCTCCAAATGCTGGCCTCATGGTGAAGTCATGGTCATCTACTTTGAGCAGGTGCTCTGTCTTCATTTTGCGAGATTTCGTCACATCTGGAGGCTTCTTTGACAAGGAGCTACAGCAGGATGACATTCACTGTCAAATAGCTGATTTAAACAGTTTTGACTGTTAAAATGCACCAGCAATGAACAGTAAAAAATAATATGCAGTGAATAAGAAATGTATAAACTAATTAACGCAGATATGATTGAAATGATTGCAAACACAGCCTGTTTTATTTTTTTTTTATCTGCAGTGTCCTAGTGCAATATAGAGACCATTTCTAATGCTTTTAGGACTCCAGTAAACCAGAGTGAGAGCCATTATACGCAAATAGAAAAAACAAGGAACAGTGGCAAACCTTCCCAGGATTGGTTGGCCAAAATTACTCCAAGAGTGCAGCAACGAGGTCACAAAAGACCCCAGAACAAGAATGAAGAACCACAGGCTTCACGCATCTCAGTTAAGATAAGAGTTCATGATTCAAAAATAAAAAAACTGGGTGAAAATGGCATCTGTAGAAGAGTTCAAGGACAAAACCACTGCTGACCAAAAAGAAAATAAAGGCTTGTCTCATATTTGCTAAAAACATGTTGATGATCCCGAAGACTTTTGGGAAAATACTCTGTGGACTGAGGAGACAAAAGCTGAACTTTTTGGAAGGTTTGAGTCCCTTTACCTCTGGCATAAAACTAACACAGCATTTCAAAACATCAGTAATCAACAGTAAAATATAGAGGTTGTAGTGTGATGGTCTGGGGTTGCTTTCCTGCCTCAGTACCTAGAATAGAATAGAATAGAATAGAATAGAATAAACCTTTATTATCCCACGAGTGAGAAATTAAGTTGTTACAGAGCTCTCACACAGTTCGAATATACAGGTATATACACATTAACAATGTACATAATATGTATGTATCTATGTATGAAGACTTGCTGTGGTAAATTTAACCATGAAAATGTCTCCCTAACTGTTCACGACTTCAAGCTGAAGCTTACTTGGATTTCGTAGCAGGACAACGACCCAAAACACACAGGACTTTGACAAGTGGCCTGGGAACAGTCAATTTTTGCTGAGCTTGGTCCTCTGTCTCCCTGTGCTCCTGCTCCCGGGCAGCTGCGGTCCAGCCATCCCCTGCACCAGTATCAGTTCCTCGGGTGAGGGGGGCTAGGGTCCAGTTGGTCCTTGCTCCAGTTTCTAGGCCAGCTGAAGCTCTGCTAGTCTGTGCACCCATACCAGTTTCTCGGGTGGGGAGAGAAGCTGACCTGTTCTGGTTCCCAGGGTGAGGCTAGCAAGGACACAACCCGCACCTGTACCTACTCCTCGGGTGGGAACAGCTAGTGCCCAGCAGGCTCCTGCACCTGTCTCTGACCTCACTGGAGGCTCTGGTTAGCCTGTCTTGCCATTTTTCTCATGTACTTGAGGCTCGGGAGAACTAGCTCAGCTACCTGCTAATCCACCACCTCACCCAAGAATACTACCATCTTTACAACAGTCAATACATCTTAAACTTCTGTCCATAACTCAAACATTAGCTCACTTATCAGCTTAGTCACCAGGTTAAGTTACTTGCTCAGCTGCCTCTTCAGGGGCTGCTGACAGCTTTGGTGAGTCTGGTCAGCCACCACCTGTTTCCTGTTTCCATACCGTTGCCTGCAGCGCCACCACCCGCGGTTTTCACGCCATCACCTGCAGCTCCACCACCTGCAGCTCCACCACCTGTAGCTTCACCACCTGCAGCTCCAATGACATTGCCTGCAGTGCCACCTGCTGCAGTTTCCATGCCTCTGCCTGCAGTGCCACCACCTACTCAATCACCTGCAGCTGCCATGGTGCTATCTTTTCCTGTTTCGTCTCCGCCAGAGGCCTCTGCACCTGCTGGTTCCAAATCATCTGCACCAAACGTCTTCGCGCCTTCTGGTCCTGCCTCGCTTCTTCCTGTTCGGCCTGCACATCCACCTCTGTTCGGCCTGCATGTCACCATTGTTGGCTACTTTCCAGGCCATTGGCTGGGCATCTTCGCCATCTTGGACGACCTCCAGAAGTGCATCACCTCTGGAATTTCTGCCTTTGGACCTGTTCAGTTGCTGTCACCGCTGCTTCCATGCAGCCAACCTCCAGACCTACTCCGTCGCAGCCGCTGGCTTTGGGTTGTCGATCTCCTGATCGGATCTCTGAACTACCCGGGTTTGGAGTGTTGTGCTGTTGACATCCGGGCCAGCCCCCTGAACCTTTTCTGAACTGTTTCCTGAGCCTCAGCGCCGTTGTGGATGCTCAATTTTGGACTCATGTTCTTTCAGCCTCCCTGTTTTTTGTTTGTTTTGTTTCTCACCTATTCATTTGCCTGCCCGTTGCCCTCACCATATTACCCACACGACCCAAACACAAATATATATATATTTTTTTAATGTCTGTTCCCTGGACATCCATGCCTCCTGTGCAGCCTTTCTCTGTGCTTTCGCTCCCTCTCTTTGGTCATCTGACCCACTGCCACTTCCTCCTATCTCTTGCCCAAATAATACACCTTCTCTGTTGCTTTCTTCTGTCTCTCCTTTTTCAATTGCTTCACCTCATCTGTCACCACCTTCATGCAACTCTGGAAGCCTCTTTTGCCTCCTCTCTCTCTCTTTGAACCGCTCCTCCTCTGTTGCCTCCTTGTTTGATCACCTGCTCTGTAAACCTCTTGATATAAAAACTGTTAATTTTTTATGCTTTGAGAGAGGTGGTATATTCACATGGTTTTGGAGAATGCATGTTCCCTTACCAAGAAGTTGGAAAGCATTTGAAACTTCTTTTGCCCTCTTACCAGCATATTAACATAATTTTTCTTTTAATGTTGTTTTCCACAAGGTTTACTGTAATACAATAACATTAAAACTACATTATTTTTACAATGTTATATACGTCTAACATGTACATATATATATATAACATTCCTTTATTGTTTGACCTGCTTTTCTCTCCCCTCACGTCTATATACGGCACAATGCCCCCCACTCAACATCCAACAAACACACACACACCCCACTGCAATCACCAGTTAGCCCACTCCCCACATGAACAGCACACTGCCAACCCCCCTTCACCCAACTGAGTCATCAGTAAGCCCCTTTCGAACATAAAAAGAACAGTGTTAACATCAAAGTTCGCAGACGTCAACAAATAGAGCAAATTAGGGCTGAGCCAAAAATCCATATCACGGTATCATTTGAAGCACGCGCGGTAACGATATATTTTATACATTTTATATTTTCTTCTGTATACTGCATTTTCCGCACTATAATGCGCACTTAAAATCTTTTAATTTTCCCAAAAATCAAAAGTGCGCCTTATGTATGAATTGTGGTTGTGGTTGTGCTGACCTCAAACTGATTTTATGTGGTAAACAGCATTTAAAAATCTGTTCAAAACGTTTTATGACTTTGGTAAGCTACGAATCCGCATTGCTTGATGGATTGTCGGAGCATTACGGCTACCGTAGTCAGGAGCCTCGCAGAGTAATCTAGGTCCAAAACTCCGTCGGCTTCAGGTCCCAAAGTTTAACGAACACTGTGGCATCACTGAGAGTTAAAAACTGTCTAAATTATTTTATCTTTAATAAAATAGTCGGCATTGCTACTTTAACAGGTGTAACAATTAAGTTTAACATCCAGACATCCATAAAAACAGAATTGATTAAATTTAACAGAGTTAGAAGTTATTAGGAAGTAAGCTCGCTAGTTTACACCTAAAACTGATATACCATGATTTCTGAAAAAAATAAAATGTATAGCTCTGCTATTACTTCCAACATAAATGAAGACACAAAAACTAAATAGCAGTGACGTTTGTAGGGTTACTGAAGTTGGGCTAGCTGGTATATAATGATGTGCTACGTGATCGCTAGCGACACAGCACATGTTAGCAT
>VUQR01036670.1:2066-30009 GCA_015108515.1 Hemichromis elongatus
CACACACTCCAGCTAAACGATACGAGGTATTGTTAGAACCTCTTTGTTCTTGGATTGTAGAAGGCCTGAATGCTTTATAGGGCTCAATGTAATTTTTACCAGTCAGAGATAATTGTAGGGAATTCATAATGATTAAAATGCAGCTGACTGTGTGGTTTTTCAAAGTGTGGAGCACAGTGCAGAATCCGTACTGTGCAGGAAACGACAAATAATAGCACACACTGGTAGAAATCAGAATTTCAACACCTTTGATTTCGTGAGTTACTCAAACACAATTGTGGGTACGTATTGAAATATCTGCACTCCCACCCACCCACAGACTCAAACACAGGCACTTCTGGTCATGGATATCAATTAATCATTCTAGTTTTTTACAACTGCCTCAGAGTGTTAATCAGATTTTTATCATCTTCGACTTGTTCGCCACCTTCACACTCCATCTCTTTCTTTGCACTCTCCGTATCCTCTTTCAATAAGTTTCGCCAGCACTCCGAATACAATTTAGCAAAAAATCACGGTCAAAAAGTCCCATGTATACTCATATGAGCTCAGGTAAAAGACCTGCAGAGATTTGGTTCAAGCTACCCAAGCCTTTGTAAACTGTAAGGCTATAAACTTTAATATTTCTGGCTGAATGTGGTCAATAAAAAGTGACAACTGAGGCCATTTATTCTTGTACACACATTTTTATGCCCTACATTGTGCTGCTTAGATAAGTTTAAGGTGTCTTCTCCTTTTATTTCAAATACTCTGGTGGACAGTTTGTGGCTTTTAGGCAACTGTAATTTGTTCCTGATCATCAACCCAGTCATGAAATCTCTGCATACATCATTCTATATTTCTTCTCCACCAGTCTCAGTGGACCCATGGTTATAGTTTTGCATATTGTTGAAAATATTATAATATGACAGAAGTTTTAAGACTTTAAGCTTAATGTGGGACCCACACAGATGGATGACAAATAATACCTGAATCCTTGAGCTCTCATGTTCTGTAGGGGCCTCTGCTGGTAAATGTGGCCTTAGGCAGAATATTCTTTGCAAAAGGTTTCCCTCTTCAACTTCATGTCTTACTGTGATGTAGCAGCTCAGAGAGATCAAGGAAGCTTTTCTCTTTAATTTGATCTCTTATGTTCTTTTTATAATAGCAAACCTAATTTTCCTATAACTGAAAAATACACTTATTGCCGTGAATGGTTAAACAAATACACATTTGTATATATATTTGGCAGTTTTTAGTGGAGGTGAGTGATATAGCCCCAAAATTATATAACAATATTTTAAGAAAAAATGTGACAATAATGAAAAAAGAACACTGAACATCTTATCTGTGAACAAAACAAGTGCCTTTTCCATCCTTTCCCAGTGAACTACTGCCACTGTGGTTAAAAAGTGTTCGTGGTAGAAGTTGTGGTAGTAGTTATTGTGTGCTACAAAATGTTAACATTTAGTGTTGTGACATCATATTTGGACATTTTCACAGCATATAAAAATTGATGCTGATATTATCTTGATTGATGTGAAATGGCACATCACTAATTACCATCATACAACATTACGTCCAAAATGACACATTATAAACATGACCTTGAAATTTAAAAGCAGTGGTTCAAAGGAAAGGGTCGTTGCATATGGAAATGAGAATGATCCGACTGTTAACCTTTATGCTATTTTTGTCCTCACTTATTGAGGATATGATGAGTATAAAATAACTGGAGTTTTGGACTGATGTGATAGATGCGTGCTCTCCAACACCAACATTAAAAGGTTGTTTTTTGAAATCATTCAGGAATCCCTACCTCCGATACAAGGAGTTATATATGTACAGAACTACGGATTAGGCTTATCAGCAAAATTAAAAAAAAGAGAAGAAACCAAGTCTTTTAGACACTATTCTGGTATGACAGATCAGCACTGGCCTAACCATGACCATAATGCACTTTTGTGATAAATACATGTACAGGCAGCATTTTCTCACATCATTAAAAAAAAAGTACTTTTTTTCTTCAGCAAAATGCATGATGCAGTCCTGCAGTGACTCACTGACAGGCATGCAAAGACAGTTGTGTCTGTAGTGGCTATCCTGTCTGCAACAATTTTAAGTCAGTCAACTAAATATTGGCAAAATGTATTTATACAGATCTAAGAGGTCAGCAGTTTTACTTTGCATTCATGGAGCTCATTGATCTTAATTTGAATAAAGACTGGAAAGTGTTACAGCTCGACTTTAAGTGCAACACACAGGAACAGTTGAGTCATTGTGGCACACAGCAAATTGCAGGTTGCAGTGGATGTAAGTCTGTGGACGCACTGGCAGCACAGTAATCTATTTTGATAATCTACTGCCAGTGTGCTGAGGGATAATTAGCCAGATCGTGCTATCAGATTGGGGCTGGATTTATGCACGTGACATGTGTTGTCTGGTCAGTGTTTGTGTGCCTGTGTCTGTGAGACAGAGAGCTTTATGAATAAGGCTAACAAGTTAGTCAATATATGGAAACACTGAATCAGTATGCAGGCATAGGCATTGATGAATGACACTTTGTGTGTATTCGAGTGTTTTAAAAAGAAATTCATGTTAAAGTCTCAGGTAATTCAGCACTGAAGGTCACTGTGCAAGAAAGAGAACCTGAATGAAGGCTGTTTCTTTTAGTGGTTTGTAAAGTTGCAGGGATTCATAATCGCCTCCACCTTTATTTGGTTCACAAAACATTATATAGTGTTTAAATGTTGCACATAAGTGAGTAACATCAGTTACTCCATCCATCCATCCATCCATCCATCCATCCATCCATCCATCCATCCATCCATCCATCCATCCATCCATCCATCCATCCATCCATCCATCCCTCCATCCCTCCATCCCTCCTTCAGCATATCTGGTGGACCACCAGGGCTTTCCCAGACCAGCTTCCGAGATATAATCTGGGTCTGCCCTGGGGCCTTTTCCCAGTCGGACATGCCCGGAACACCTCACCCAGGAGGCATCCTTGTCAGATGCCCCGTCCACCTCAACTGGCTCTTTTCCATGTGAAGGAGCAGCGGCTCCACTTTGAGCCCCTCTCTTTACCACAACAGACCGGTACAGCAATCTCCTGCTCCCTTCTCCTGTCCACTTGTGAAAAAGACCACTTGGGGTAAGAACTCGTCTCTGAACCGAAATGGGCACTCCACCCTTATTGCCGGCTATAGGGACCAACATCTTACAATGGTTGTATAAGGATCGAATGGCCCATAGAGTTGATTGTGTGCCGGGCGGCGGCCAGGAGCTCAGGCCCTGGCACACTGATCCCCGGCTACCAAGACTGACACGAGTTACTGTAAGGTTTAAATTTTATATGTCACAAATAATGCATTGTTTTTCCAATTACAAAAAAATCTGAGAGATGTGGTAGGTTGTGACTATCAGTTCACTGATTAAACATATACTAAGCCTAACATCATAACGGTTCTCCAGCTCTTCCGGGAGGAAACCAAGACATTACTGAGTAGTATAAGACAGTTCATGATTTATTTTAAACATTTAATTTAGTAGTTCTGTGATTTTGCTCAAGTTTTATAGTTTAAAAATATAAAAATGAAAAGCATAGGTTAGTTTTGGTATTAATAGCAGCATGTGCTTTGTAGTTCTCTTTTCACATGCTATGGCGCTCTTGTTGTTTTCCTTTCACTGTTTCAACATAACACTGCCCTCTGGTCATGAAACCAGCTTAGTGAAAAATTGTTTTCCCAATTTGGTTTAGGAATAAATGTGACATGTCTGCATTCCCTCTGGGATAAACTATAACACTGCTAGAAAGACCTTGTTGTCTGGCATAGAGTAAATGCTTTTAGCTACTTTCAGAGCCAGTGGCAAGATTAATGAAAAAGATGGGGTGTATTCGATCACTGAATCGTGCCATATCTAGTTTATATACTCCCCACAGCAATCCAAGTTTGTGTGTTATAAAAATAAAAGTCACAGCTAAGTAGTTGTTTTGAGCTGCTTTGATGACGAAAAGAGACATTTAACCTGCCATAAGACACCCAATCCAAACAGCACTTTTACATATACAGTGAACACAAAAGAATTATGGCTACAGAGCAATAAAGCCCGTATGACACAATTAAAGTTAAATTTTTTATATAAAAAAAGAAATAAACCCATTAATTATACCCATTAGGCATTAGCAGAATGTACTCTCCCCCAGAGGCTGCATTAATATTTTAAGGAAATATAACACTAAGTAAGACATAATACAACATGACCAGTAAAGCGCACATTAGCCCTAAGCTGTTAGCCTCCCTGTGGGAAGGATTCCTGTGTTAGGCCTTCATGCTGATGCAGCTCTGTTCAGACTCAAATATAATTCTGCTATTCATACTGTGCGGATTTCTAACATTTACATTTGAAAGTATTGCATGCTACATGGCACTTCTTTGACTGATGACTATTAAATGTTTTTATCTTTTTTTGGCTCATGGAGGAGTTTTAAGACAAAGAGGCAGTTGAGACACTGGCTTCATATCTGCCTCTGATTTGTTTTCAGTGGCAGATGGCTGCCCCTCCCTGAGCATGGTTATGTCAGAGGTTCTTCCTGTTAAGATGGAGTTTTTCTTCCTCGGTGTCACAAAATGTTGCTCATAGGGGGTCATCTGATTGTTATGTTTTTTATCTCTTTTGTTTCAGGCTCTGCACCTTACAATATAAACTGCCTTGAGGCGACCGTTGTTGTAATTTGGCACCAAATAAAATAAAATGTATGGATATCATCATTCTGTACTAAGGGTACGTTTCAGATGTTAGTGCAGTTTCTTTTTTCCTCTTGTGAATGTGGTATTACATTTGTTACAAAAAGGAAGATCCAAAAAAGTGCAAATTGATTTGAGGTTTTCTGTTTACAGAATTCATAGATTTTTCTTGTTATATGTCAAAAAACAATCATGAAATGTTTAGATTTTAGAATGGATTAAATAAAGTTGTTGATGGAGTCACGTTGGATTGAAGTAAATGGTGACATTTTGTCACGGCTCAGTGAGGGTGAGCCGTGTGGAGAGTTAAAGGAGGATCCAAACGCAGGCATGAGTGTGAGTGAAAAGGTGGATTTATTTACAGTGAAACAAAGAAGTAACAAAACGGGCACAGGACATAAGGCTAACTAAACTGGGGAAAACTAAGACTATAATCACACACATAACACGGAGGAGGGGAGAGCCAAACATACACCGGTGGGTTGCAGGGAGAGCACACGGTTGAGCAGGATGAAACATCAACAGGGTAGTAACGCAGGGTGATACGCAGGGTTGAGACACAGGTTGAAACGCAGACGAACCAGCACCGACTAAGAGACACGACACAACTTAAATACACTCAGAGGACAACGAGGGGATTACAGGCAGGTGGGAACACAGCTGGGATAAATGACACTGACGAGACCTGGGGAGAAGCCACAAACACTGAACACATACACATAAGACGCTGACTATCAAAATAAAACAGGAAACAGGAACACATAGCACAGAAACACACCCACACAAAACCCGTGAACACCATCCAAACCCAAATCATAATAATAAACAATAAACCATCAAAACCCTAGACATCCCAAAACACTCCACAAAGTCAAAATAAAGAAAGAAACATAAGAAAACACAAAAGCTGGGTCGACCCGACCCAGGACCGTGACACATTTCCCTTATTTGTTTATTGTTTGAATGCAGAAAACAGTCTGGAAATAAATTTCTTGTTCATTGGTAGCTCCCAGTTACTGTGACAAGACAGATATTGGTTAACAGCTTTGCATCAGTCTCCTCGCTGTGTGCAGGTGCTCATATGAGCCTGTCTGAGTCTTCTCTTCTGTGCCCATTTGATATAATCAGGTATAGAAATAGCGTAGCAGTTCTTAGTGAAGAGCCAGCTGCTGTAACCACTTTATCTGCTGTCCAAGGCTTTCCAACACAATGAGCTATTGTTCTCTAACCGTGTATTCTACTTTTGCCCCGTCTCCTACTAGTCTGCATTATGTGTCTGCACTTGTTGCATCACAGTTCTCCTTTCATCTGTCATCTTTGCTTCTTTGCACTGAATATTTTATTTGTGCTTGTTTACAAACCAATCCCTCCCTTTTACTTGTTTCTTGCATATCCACTTAATGCCAACCCATTCTCCTTAATTTGTCTAGCCTGACCTTTATTACATCTCCTCTTGCCTCCAGCTTTTGGTTCCATTTCCATTTCTCTCTATTGTTTCTCCATCTGGATTAAAAAGTGTGGTAAAGGCGAACAAAAGGGAGAGCCAAATGCAGACTTTGCATTAAAGGCTTTTTTAAGGACATGGACATGGCCTCTCCTGGATGGAACTGTGTGTCATGCAGTGCGATGTCAGAGTGACAGTGGAAACATGTAGTCTTGCAACGTGCACATGCCGGATTAGTAACGACAGCTACCAACATCAATGTTCTCAACTGTCCATACTGCCCCAGAGCATCACTAGCACAGTCAAAGAGATGCAGTCTGTGGCCACTCCCCACTCTGATCTGTCCACCTAAATACCCACTGACCTGTTTTCTGTAAGCTCTTCCATCCGGCCTCCTTGCTGACCAATGTAATAAAAAAGACATTCTGTGGCGCAGTAAAGTGAATAAAGACAAACAAGCTCTCATCTAAAACTCTGACCTTGTTGCTCATGTGTGTCTCTGTGTACTGGGAGGTGTACAAATATGGGAATTGGAAATCAATGTATGCTTGTGTACTGAATAGGACGAGGCAATGATTTCTGCCTTGTTCCCTTTCTTTTGTTCAGAGGTAATCATTGCTGGGTTTCTCCTGTCCTTAACTCTGTGTTGTGTAGTGGCCTTACCTTTTTTTTTCTGCTGCAAAGAAAAATGTGTTTGTAAAAATCTGAGCAATTTTCTAAAAAATTTGCACTAAAAGTACTGTTTCTTGCATAAACTTCTTTTGAGATAACAGTGGGCAAAGGATTCCTTGCTTGCTATAATCATTTAAAAAAGCACATCATAGGAAAGTTGGTGACTTTTTCATTTCAGTATTAACAAGCCAATAATAAAGATTTTTGAAAGTTGCCTACGGGTAAAGGTTATATTCTGTATTACATAAAAATTACTATAATTACACCCTGATATTTTCCAGTCTTCAGTTTCATAACGTTAGGATCAGGGTTTCCAAATTAGTTAATAGCTAATGAGTAAAACCTAGGATCTGTTATTTCTTTGCTATTAACGTATGTGGGGTTGAGTTTAGTTGAATTCAATTCAGTTTTCTTTTTAAATGAAAGTCACTTAAATCACCTTCCCTTCCCATTCTGATGCTGGTTTTGAAATTTAGCGGTCGTGTTGACATGACTAAAGACATAAAATTGCTGCCATGTGATGCTGATTAGGTAACGAGCAGCAAAATAGGTTTACCAAAGAAGTGAGTGTATTTCCTATATTTAAGGGGAAGAACATTTACTGTTAGTAGACTTCTGTTAGTACATTTCTGTCTATCAGAACAGTATATTATATGTGTTAAAATGAAGCACTACTTGCCAGTTGAGTACCAAAGTAAAGGAGTGCACAGCAGAGAAGTGGCCAACTCTGCACTCCACACCAGTTGCAATTACTGCTATCATTTTAGCTACAGTGGTTGGAGCTCATTAGAAACCAGCAACAAGCTATTGTTGGGACCTTCGTTAAAAATTGCTTGCAATAGCTCTAATGAAAGTAAACAATGACATTTGCACATGAACTTGCCAATCAGTCTGACACAAAGACAGAGACAGAAATTCGAAATCCCAGCAGGGCTCAGAACAGGTGTGTGTTTGTACTATAACAAAAGAGGAAAAAACAGTACTTTTATGTTACTTCTGCTGCTGTCTGCCTCTCCAATGCTCAAAATGCTGAAGATTTTTCTACCAGTTAATATTTTTCATGTCCCAGGTTATTCTTAAGCCATGCCTCAGATTTGTTGATTTTTTACCTTTACCTGAAATGCCAGAGTATCAGGAGGGACTCCCCCCCCCCAAACATCTCCAATCCTAATTTTAAAGGCAATTGTTTTTCCAGGTTTTATTACTGTGTACATCCTGCATGTTGATGCCTTTAATTTTGACCATCAGTCCGTCTTTCTTTGTCTCTCTTCAGGATCCCTCGGTGCAAAAGGTGGGCGGAGGCAGGAAGAAGACGGTGTCTTTCAGTAGTATGCCCTCTGAAAAGAAGGTAAACTAGAACTAAATGATCAAGTTTCACATAGATTAAGCAGAGTCTTAAAGGGAATTTTGATTATCTCCAGGGAAATTAGGCTACAGTTACATTAGGGAAAACAATGCCTGGAGTTGACCTGTGATCTGCTTGCTTTGCCCGACCACTCAGTCAGTCACTGTGTTCACATTTACTTTGGTGTGTCAAGACCACGATAAAACATGGATTATACAACAATGAGACAGTCAGATGGCTCTTAGTTTTCTGTTGAACTGGCTCAAGTAGGTTTGTGTTTGTGATAATACCACCATTAATGGTGATAAATATCAAATCTATTGCCGTCTACATGAGACACATGGTGCTGTACCAGAACCAAGCGACTAGCCACTAGTGACTCTCAGCCACACACTGGGCCATAAATTTGCTGATGTTGCAGCTGTTGTGATGAACCAATAGAAAGAAGCAGCCACACTCCTATGTGGAAACATCAGACCTAACGTGACTGTCATTAACTGCACCACTCACAGAAGATGTTACAGAGCACAGTCATTTTCACATATTTGTTATATACATATAACTGTTACCTCCTAAAATTCTCCTGTAGATCATTAAATGAAAAAAGATGTGTTTCTCCCTGTCGGGAGATTTACTGATGTAGGTACCATTTATTAATGGTTAATTAATAAAGAGAGACCCAAAAAAGGGTCTCTCTTTACATTGGTTGACACACACACAGAGCATAAAGTTAACAGGGGCTGTTACAAGTGTCTCCTGTAACTTTCTAGGTCAGTCAAAGAGCTTGGAGCTGCTCATTTTGAATCCACCAATCAGAGAGGCTGCGTAGTTTTTCCTGCCAAAACCGCTGCACCTGCTGCAGCCCTTAAACACACAGATAGAATCGTGGGCATCGGGAGTGTTGGAAAATAAACTGGTGAAAGCCTCATGTCTTAACTTCGCTTTGTTGAGGAGATATGACGATTCGAAAATGCGTCTCATTAGAGAATTCCAGGGGTGATTTCGAGCATAGTCTCAATTGAGTTTCTATTTAGAGTTTTCAGACTTTGTGTTGCTCTGAGGAGATTTGCAAAAACTCTGTAACTCCCACAAAAATAAGAATGACATTTTCTGAAAGCCAGCAAAAATACCAACGTTTTGATGTATAATTTGTGGGATTTCAGGGAAAATTGAGCGAGTAGCAAGAAGTTGTTCGGATATGAAGAGAAAATTCAGAAAGGTCCACTGGGCCAACTGCATAGCAACCATAACAATGCATGTAATTTCTGAAAAATCACAATGTCACAATTGAAAACTTAAAGAGAGATTACATAAAAACAGTTATAGATATAAAAAAGCTGAAATAGACGTGAATGGCCCAATAATTTGAGAACATTTTAAATTTTGAATTGAGTTTCTACATGAAATAGCACAAAAATTGTGAAGTAGTTTAAGTTCAAAAAACATACGGAAGCAACTAGAGACATGAACTCAATACAGTGGATGCTGTAGGCATCCACTCAAATATCGGGTTTGGAGACTGTCAAACCTTCGAGTCGCCGAGCAGCTGAATAGGGGAATAATGTTGACGCGCCCGCTGTTCAAAACGTAAGTCAAAGCTCCAGGTTAAAAACGCCTTTATTTGTTATCAAATCCTTAAAATCCATAGGAAAAGCGCTCAAACTTAGAATGTTTTCCTGTTGTTTTCCTGGGTGCTGTTACCTAGCCTGTAGAGGTCTGTGCATCCATCCATGGAAATCACCGAGCCACGACCAAACCGCTCATGCTGAACAATGTTACAGGCAGGATAACATTCTCCATGGCTTCCCCAGACCCATTCATGTCTGTCATGTGTGCTCAGAGTGAACCTGCTCCCATCTGTAAAAAAGCACCGGGCGCCAGTGGTGGACTCAGCGATCTGGTAAATGTTAGCCGGGCTCTATGGTGCTGGACACACGGCCCAGTAGTTGACATTGGGCTCTCATTAAGTCTTGATTGTTTCATCACAGACATTCACACTAGTGTCCTGCTGGATGTCATTTCAGTAAGGAGCAATAATTATAAAGAATGAACATGATTTATTGAGAAACAAAATGTAGATAGGTGTTTGGCCGATCTCAGCGGAACTGAGCACCAGCTGTGAAAGGGATTAGAGCAGGACCCTCTGGAGCCTAGATGTTGGCGGTGGAGATAAAGTTGGCTCAGGAGGAGCTTGAGTTATGAGAGGTGGAGATGGAAGTGGAGGCTGTCTCCTAGAATCTCCTCCATGTGCTTTTGACTGTGCTAGGAGACACAGCAAACCTACCAATTGCACGTGAGGACTTGGACTATCTGTGCAACCTCTGTAGGGTTGAGGTAGTGACACTAACCCTTACATGCAAAACTAGGTCTCCACTTGTAAAACCATTCCTGTTTTGGGGGCTGTCTCCTTGTTGCCCCTCTGCTGCACCTGCTCCTAATTTTATCTACACCAGAGCACCTAAAACTGATTAACAATCTCTGCTTTTTCCTGACCAGACTTATATCCCACGTAGAGACATTATTAGGACATATTCCAATTAACTGAAAGTATATTTTGTCTGGAAAAATTAAAATTCACGTTTGGGCAGTAAGGTGTTTTTGGTTGTTTTAATTTCCAGGTCAGCAGTGCAGCCGACTGTTTGGCGTTCATGCAGGGAGGTTGTGAACTGAAGAAGATCCGGCCCAATTCTAGGGTTTACTGTCGTTTTTACACACTGGATCCAGACTTGAGCTGCTTACGCTGGGAGCCATCCAAGAAAGATGGAGACCGGGCTCGGCTTGACGTTTCCAGCATTCGGGAGGTCCGCACTGGTAAGAGCACCGAGACCTTCCTGCACAATGGCCCTCTCTCTGAACATCTGGCTGAAGAAGCAGCTTTCTCTATTATACATGGAGATGACTACCAGGTAAGAATGGAAAATAAAATGTGTATATATATAAAGTAACAGCAGAAGAATGGTAGTGAAATGTTTGTGTATAAACATATAAACGAGGAACACCCAGCCAGTAAACTAATGGTCCATCTTTCCTTACAGTCTCTAGACTTGGTGGCATTGTCAGCTGATGTGGCCAACATCTGGGTAACAGGTCTTCGCTACCTGCTGGCTCATCCTTCAATCGTAGGAGGGGCTGGGGGAGGTGTAGCAGGAGGAGGACCAGGTGAAGGAGGGGGGGTGGCCGTTGAAGGAAGCCTGGGAAGCAAGATTAGGAGCGAGTGGCTGACAGCAGAGTTTGCCCTGGTCGATGAAGATGGTTACGGGATTGTGTCAGAGGACATAGCAGTCGCCACCATCTGTAAACTGTGCCCGGGTATCAAGGAGACCAAGGTGAAAAATATGTAATGCCTAAGAAACCACCAGTTGTATGAATGTATTTTTATCTGATGTTTTCCTTAACTCTAAAAAAAGACTAACAGAAAGCTCCAGCTAGTGAGGGTCTGTACTGTAGAAAAACCATAGCTGCTGTTCACTCTGCTGTTTTGTGCTGCACATTAAATCTGCAGACACAGAATTAAGCAGAAAATAATAAGCTTAATGATATTTAAATCTTTGAATAGAGAAAAGTTGAGAAGGTCACACCGAGCTTTGCTTGGCTCAGAAATAACTGCAAATTTTAAGTTCTGTCGTAATGATTTGCTCTAGGTTTTATACCCATAATGCTAACCCCCAGAGCTGCTTAGATATTGTGCGTTACCAGAACTTACACATTGTAAAAAACCCCCAGCATCATCATTTAAGCTCTTTGCAATCAGGACTGCATTTTAGAACGACATGTTCCGCTACAATCACAGCTAAGTGATGTGTTTCCAAATAACAGTGATTGGAGCAATAGGACATTTAATCCCTCGTGACAAGGGATTTGTTGCTTTCTGCTTTTTTTCTTTTGGATTTCTGTTGCCTCATGCAGGCACACAGACTAAGCGAGGAAACTTAGAGAACATAAATGTGTGCACTGGCACACATGGGTAGACAGAAATGATGGCTACACTGTCTTGTATAATTTAATGTGCCTCACTTTATTGTCCTTAATGAAAAAGGATAAGTAAAATGTAATCCTTTTTGCTAACTTCACTGAATGACTGAGGCATAATGTTGGCTAATTAACTCACTGAAGTTGTTGCTTAATTAACTGTCTGGACTCTCCTGTTTTCATCAACTTCCTCTTTTGGTTTTCATCAGGTGCGTCTACGTTTCAAGGAGATCCAACGCAGTAAGGAAAAGCTGACCTCCCACGTGACACGTGAGGAATTTGAAGAAGCCTTCTGCGAGCTTTGCACACGGCCAGATGTCTACTTTCTAATGGTGCAACTGTCCAAGGACCGTGAGTGTCTGGACGCTCAGGACCTCCGGCTCTTCTTGGAGACAGAGCAGGGTTTGTCTCTGGCTACAACTGAGGGCTGCTGGGAGCTACTGAGGCGTTATGAGCCATCTGCCCAAGGCAAGGAGAGAGGGTTGCTGGGTCTGGATGGATTTGCCCGCTACCTGCAGTCTCCAGAATGTCAGCTGCTTGACCCAGAACAACTAGGGGTTTGTCAGGATATGAACATGCCTCTGTCCCACTACTACATCAGGTGAGTAGAACAGATCAACATGACAGCTTTAAAAAATACAAACAAAATAATAAATAAATAAGATTGTATTTATATAGCACCTTTCTAGACAGAATCACAACATGCTGCACATAAGATAACAAGTCATTAAAAGGTATAACAGACAATATAAAACAGGCAAAAATGAACCAAAAGCAGTTTTAAAACAAGTTTTGAGTCCACAGATCTTAAGGTTTGGGAGAGATTTCCATAGTCAAGGTGCCACAGTGGCAAAAGCTCTGTCTCCTTTATTTCTCATCTTAGTATGTTTAATAGCGAGTAAGCCCTGATCAGATGATCTCAGGGACCAGCTAGGGACATGGGTCTGTAGAAGATCAGAGATGTAAGCTGGTGCCAGTCTGTGCAAAGCTCTAAAAGTCAAGACCAGGATCTTCAAATGGACTCTAAATTCAACAGGAAGCCAGTGTAGCTGAGAATCTGAATACTTAGAGGATTTTGTTAAAAGCCTAGCTGCAGTGTTGTGCAAAACCTGCAGATGATCCAGACAAAAAGAAAAGGGTACTTTTTTGAACCAGTTAAAATAAAATAGGAGTGCACAAGCAAACTCAAAATCATGTCAGAAATGATTCCAACACCTGAAAACTGGGCATTAAATGATATGTGATCTTAACGAGGTGACCTGTCCAATGTACTGTACTGTAAATCTAATGGGCTTAAATCGCAACACAAAACAAATACCACAAGGAACATGTTTGAGTTACATGTGCCCAAAACATTTCAACATTACTTTGTCCAGTGTAAAACTTGCGGCTGTCATGGTTCTCTGTACTTTTTTAGGCCAAGTGTCCTCACCTCTCAGTTTGAATGGCATTTAACAACCCCACAAAGCAAAATGTGTGTGCTAAAATAGTTGTAGACTTCATATTTTATCATGTATACTACTTTAAATGTTCATTTAAAAACAGTTATAGCCATACTGTTACACTATTACATCATGTCTGTACGTGGCTCTACACTAATCTGCCTGATGGCTCAGTTTACTCAATGCACAGTGCAAGCCACCACTAAAACCAACATAGAGTATCACAGTATGCCGTATATTATTTTATCTCTGTTTGTATCTGTGATCTACGTATGCACCAGAGCTGCATTTGAACAACTTGCAACTTGGGTCCCGTTGGCCGTGGTAGACTCCTGCTTCTGTGGATCTGGCGATTAAAGCCTGTACTTATTTTGCCACGATCAGAGCCTCTGTGCTGTCCTTTAAGCCTGCCTTTTCTAGCCACTGCTAGAATTTCTTGATCGGGCACTTCCTCTGTCTGTTGATGGCACATCCCATGCAGAGCCTTTGTCATATGTGATAGTGCTTCTTCCTCTTTCTCCTCTCCCTCTGTTTTCAGTTGCCTGAGGCACTCTTGGAGTAGCTCATCTTGTGGGTGATGTGTTTCCAGATGTTTCATGTTTCATTCTGGATTATGGGTCTCTCACTCACTAATCCTTGCAATTGGGGTGTTGGACTTTGGGTGGAGATCTCCATGCATTGTAAGGAGTTCTCTTGAGGAGATGTATGCCACTGATGGTAGCTATCTCCTCCTTTGCCTCCTTGGCTCTTATTTCTACCATGCAGCTAGCTTCCCAGCACCTGTCTGTCCTTCTGTAGGTATTTGGCTGTGCTGACCTTGCACCTTCATCATGGTTCCTGTCCTGTCTATGAGAATCTTGTAGCTCTCCTGTATGTATACTAGTCTTCTTACTAGCAACTTTACCTTTACCTTCCCTCTATTTTCAGTCATTCAGCCACTCTTATCCAGTCCAAATGACACCCAAATGTCCTCACTGAAGATCCTGGTGAGGAGGATCAGTGAGGCAATGTCTTGCTCACTCCTGGCATGCAGCTTGTTTTCATCCATGCTCCAGAGGTGGCTGATGAACACTAAACTTAATTAATAATTAATTTATATCCATCTCCACTTTTTGAAAAGAGCTGATTGAAGGAATTGAGGCTGCGACAAAAGGACCCGAAGCACACAGCGTTGCAAGTCTTTATTTTCAGTGTCCTTCAGGCTTTTATTAGAGCAGCTTTCCAGCTGCCTTCTTCGCTCCACACCACACACACTCCCATCAGGTCTTGGCAAGTAATAGAAAAGGCATGAGCAGTTGATGAAGAAGAGCTGTGTGGTTCAGCCTCCACTGCTCCGCCCCTCCCATGCAGCTGAGCCACAACCCACACCCTGCCACAGAGGCAAATGCACAACAAGATTGCTTGGAGTTGGTCTCCAGCGTTGTCTCCTATTGAGTTCCTGATGAACACTACAGTATCCATGTGTGGATGGACTTTAAGTTGTAGACTTTCCTAGGTGGTGCTCAGGTTGGTTGGACTGGCTTTAAATTCCTGGCCTATGGCTCTATTGGCAAGGACCTGGTGCTGGTGGAAACACTGCACTTGCTAAGTGGAGTTAAAGCTCTGAAATCAAATTCATGACTGATAAAAACCCAATACTAACTTTAACCTTAATTCTTATCTTAGCAAATCAAAACATTTTATTTATATTTTTATTAATTTTTTTTGCAAGTCTTGGCACTCAGTGAAAATAGTAATAAAGAAAATAGTAATAATCACATGAAAACATGCATTAATAAACAAACAAAGAAACTTTATTTCGATCTTGTCTAAAACTTAAGGTGCGACAGAATTGTCACCAATGATGACTTAAACCTGAAAAAGTGAAATAAGCCTTTAGAAAGTTCATTGATTTTTGTATATTGTTTACTCTCGCCTGTATTTTCCGAGAGCAAAGATCGTTGAACCTTGAATTAAATGTTATTAATATTAAAATGACACGTGATTAGCATTGCTATATGATTTATTGTTGATTTGTTTTTCACCCTCAGCACCTCATACCGCTCCTACCTGTTGGATGACCAGGTCCATGGAAGAGCAGATCTCGGAGGGCTGATCAAGGCCTTGCAGTCTGGTTGCAGATGCCTGGAGTTGGGAGTAACTGATGGTCCTGAGGGGGAGCCTTTGCTCGGGGTTGACTGTGGGCTTGATGTCCCACGACACCATCATCATCACCACCATCACCACCACCATGCACCAGTCACTATCTGCTCTGCTCTGGAGGTGGTCAATAAATATGCCTTCCTGACTTCTCAGTACCCTCTTTTGTTGTACCTGTGTCACCGTTGCTCACCAGACCAGCAGCACACCATGGCACAGCACTTGAGGAAGGTGTTTGGATCACGTCTTTATACTCCAGAAGCCCTGCCGGTCAGCCTGGGAGGACGAGCTACAACCTTACCCTCGCCTGAACAGCTTAAGGGACGCGTTGTTATAGTGGGGAAGAAACTACCTCCAGACTATGAAGGCTGTGATGGGGACGTGTCTGAGGAAGAAGAGGAGATAGGTGGAGGGGGACCTCTGGCAGGAAGAAGAATGACAATACCTGGTGAGGAGGAACTGGGTGTGGTCTTGGTGGTGCCTCCACCCTCTCAACCCAGGAAGCTCCGTCTCCACAAAGAGCTGTCAGACCTGGTGGCTATTGCTCGAACTGGAAGTCGCAGCTTCTATGCCCAGAGAGCCAGTCACAAGCAGGCTCAGCAGCAGTCTCCCCCCAGTAGTCCATCCTCTCCCAGCACACCGATGGCTCCCGAGTTGCCTTACTGGACACTGTGCTCTTTAGGTGAAGGAGAAGCGGGACGGCTGACCAGCGAAAGCCCAGAGGACCTTGTTATGTTTACCAAACGCACACTAACCAGGGTTCGACCCAGCTCAGTGCGTCTGGACTCCAGCAACCCTAACCCACAAGGGTACTGGAAAGGAGGAGTCCAACTTGTGGCCTTGAATCAACAGACCCCTGGCGCAATGTTGGACCTTCACCGAGGTCGCTTCACACAGAATGGAAGCTGTGGTTATGTTCTCCGACCTGCCGTGATGCGGGATGAAGTGTCGTATTTTAGTGCCCACACGCAGGGCTGCGTGCCAGGTGTCCCACCTCAGACTCTTCGTATTAAGGTCTAGATGTTACTCTGTTTTTCCCCGACATTACATTTTTCATTCTGTCACATTAACCCTCTGAGATGATGACTCCACTGCAAGTCTAGCTACAGCGCTAACCTGCAGCAATCAGAATATGTACTTTTTCTTTTCATTAGATTGCTCACTCAAGTCTTCAATCAGCGAAAAGCCTCTTGCCCTATGGTAGCTGGAATGCAGGCAGTTAGTGGGGTTAAGTTCATTGGTGATTCTAAATTGGCCACAGGAGCAATATTTGTCACAAGCAAAACCCTTTTTTTCAAACATTGTAATAGAGATAAAATTAAAATAACGGAGGTTAGATTACATTGTTTAACCCTCTAAATCAGGGGCCTAAAGCTTCAATGAGCTGTGGGCCACTGCTGGCACTGTCCTCTCATGTGAGGGCCACTTTAGTGTTTAAGTAGTACAAAAGTAAAACAACAAGCAAACAAACAGGAAAACACCCATAAATATTTCAGAAAATGTGTGTGTGTTTGTGTGTGTGTGTGTGTTTGTGTGTATGTATATCTATCTATCTATCTATCTATATATATATATCTATATCTATATCTATATCTATATATATATATATATATATATACACACACACACACACACACACACACACAGCAGTATGTAGGTATGTGTGTATATATATATATATATATATATAAGGTCAATATACAGGCCACAAGTAGGGGTGATGTGGGCCGCAAGTGGCTCCTGAGCCGCAAGTTTGAGACCCCTGCTCTAAATACACTAAATTGCAAAAGTCTAAATCAAATTTAACATAAACTGCTTGTGTTTCACTCTGCAGATTATCAGTGCCCATAACCTACCCAAGCCCCAGGGATCGGGGGCTAAGGGAGAGGTTATTGACCCATATGTGGTTCTGGAGCTGCATGGAGTACCAGCTGACTGTGCTGAGCAGCGGACTCGTACTGCTGCTCAGAACCAGGATGACCCACTGTTTGATGAGACGTTCGAGTTTCAAGTAAGTTATGTTACTACATGATGAAACTGGCACAAATGTTTGCTGCTGCTCTCTCTTTATTACATTTTTTTCGGGAATATAATAGGGATGAGCAGCTTCATTAATAACAGTAATATTAGTCAACAATAATATATATAATTCATATTATTAGTAGGTAGTTCCCATATTTACTGAAGTGTATTTACCTCTTGATGCATTCACTGTTCCCTGTTAGACTGGCGCACACAGTTGGACTCAGCAGCACATAGCCATAATTATAGCAAAAAAGTCAGCGTTCCAGGCCGGCATCGCATCCATGAGTGGCAGTTCAGTACTTGGACACAAGTATTATTCCAGAATTATTCCAGGTTGAAATCCAGTTGATTTCATAAAAAATTAGTCAATAAAAACTGGGCAGTGTTTAGTTCATCTGACCTGGTCTGTGAGGATTACTTACAGTGGTGTGAAAAAGTGTTTGGCCCCTTCCTGAGTTCCTATTTTTTCTATGTTTGTCACACCTAAATGTTTCAGATCATTAAACAAATTTACATATTAATATTAGACAAAGATAACACAAGTAAACACGAAATACAGTTTCTAAATGAAGGTTTCAGGCTACTACAAGGACTGAAAAATCAGCTTCATTTTAACCACACCTTTCTATTGACCAAACAATGTCTTAATAGTAGGTATCTAGGCTAACATTGGGATACTATAATTTCATTGACATCTAAATTGCACATAAACGAAAAAGTCAGCATTTCCATGCTGGCATTGCATCCAGTTTATGGCAGTTTAGTACTTAAAACGATTAGCTGCTGTTTGGAAGTGGATGTTATTCATTTCGTCATATAGCTTACAGTGGAAGAACTTTCCTCCTTCAACCAGGCTGTTTCTTTACCATGATGAAGCAGATTGACCTTTGTGACTGAAAAAATTAAGCCAATGCAAAAGTACGACAAAATCGTGATGTTGGTAAAGGTGTCTTTTCAGTTTGCTGGATGGAATAAAAATAAGACAGTTGGAGTGACTTTTTCACAGATTTTAAAAAAGATTTTGGTGCACCATGAGGACAACGGACCTTCTTCTAGGTCACATTTTTTGAGTGTATTGAAATGTGCACACCATTGCCATTACAGCAAACACTGAGAAAGCCATAGTTTGCTTAAGCCATTTACATAACTGCTTCAGCTCCTTATAATAATCCTGCTTTTAGACTGCATAATATTATTTTGATTTTGTCGAAAAGATTGTTTGGGTTCGTTTTTCCTAAAAAAAAAAGAAGAAAAAAAGTAAGTCTGGAGATGTTTAACGGCGCACAGGATGCTTCAGAGGTTTCAGTTCAGTGAGATTACAGTGAGAAAGAGAAGGAATTTGAAGCATGACATCACTGGATCAAGAATCATCCACTAATCTGGCCCTGTACAGAAAGTTGCATTTTAATGTGTGTCCTAGATTATACATTTATATGAAAATGAAAAGAGGAAAATGTCAACAACATAAAGGAGTGATTTCAAAGAGGTTTATGTCTGCTCTTATTTGGACTTTGCACCTGCTTAAAACTAAAGTCCAGAGTGTTTAATTGGAGGAGAGTCAAGACTAAGATATAAATGAGATCTCATGGGAGATGGTATTTGATGACAGGCTGATGGTGCTGTTTTGGTACCTTTTGCTGACAACGGCTTGCATGAATGTGTCTGAGCTATAATCATAAGCTGTTGCCACAGATATGTGCTCTGTGATCACAGGATATACGCATGTGTACGTAGCTCCCTGCAGACATGATGTATGTCCTCAAGGACTGAAAAAAGAAGAGTATAATGCCTGTAATCAAGAGACAGTAATTGCACTGTCTGTTTGGCAGATGTAGCTGTGTCCCATTTAAAATTATACTTTCAGCATAGTGACAGCTTTGTTGGTGGGCCAGATTGTTTTTTTTAAGGCAAACAAACTGCTGTACATAATGTTATAATCCTATTAGTTTAACACGTAGCACTTAGACCAAAGTTCATTCTTTTGATTGACAAGGGATCACGCTTCACAACAAGGCTACTAACAGCTTCATTTTTGGTCTTTGCTGCTCACAGTGAGCTAACAAATAAGTGGTGAGTATAATAGCATCTATGTATCACTATATATCAGGTCAGATGGACTTTGTTTATCATAAATATCGACAGACAATTTTATGATTTAGTAACAAGTCTTTAATTAAGGAAAATCACCATGACTACACATCAGTGTCAAGTTCAAATGACGTTAGATTCATGCCTTCAGATTCAGGAGTAAAATGAAGCCCTTCCTGCGCTCACACTGGTAAGAGTGTAAGTGGTGTTTTGTTTTTGCAAGCAAAATCTGTTGGTATGGTTACTAAATGAAACAAAAGGTTAACCTGAATTATTAGAGAAAATCGCTTCCCTGTGGCCTCATCTACTGCCAAGAACTGTAGAAGCAGCGACTAGCTGATGGAAAAATACAAAAGATGCCAAACAAAGACGAGAATAAACAATAACCTAAACTGGTGAAAATAAAGATAAACATAAAAAGGCAACTAAATGATAATCCTGTAAATCAAACTTTAAAGAGATAACTTAAGAACTCAACGCGTAAACGCTGGGTCAGTGACCCAGGACAGTGATGGCCTTAGCGTTCTTAAGCCTCAATTGAGCTATTTTTGGATCTTCTGCATACTCATGTGTGTTTCATGGCAGTGTGAGACAAAAGTATAACTCTAGTCTTAACTCAGTTTTGTTACGAGATTTTAGTTAAGTGCTGCATGTGTACTACGATGTACCTACAACGTCAGTCCCGATCTCTCACCGCACGCAATCTTAAACTTGACTAAAGGTTTTCCAATGCAGGTGCTGAAAATAAAGGAAAATCATGTGAGTTCTATTGTTTGGATTGATTTCTTATATATTTCTTTCCTCACAGTTTTGTTGATAAAATGATAGTGGTCACAAAAACATGAACAAACTGAAGGAAATAGAGGAGATGCCATACTTATCTGGCCTGGTATTGCCACAATAAGTCTATTGTTGCCAGCTGATTTAACAGTGAATGACAGATAAGGTGGAACAAAAATAGGAAAAGAAGTCTGTTAGAGAGTCACGCCAGGCAAACAGTGTCGAAAATAATCTTACCTGGAGTCCAAATGGATCACACCTGACCATAGAAACAAACTGAATGTTAGCCAAATGTGTTGGGGAGTATTGGTCTGGTACTGGATTCTGAAATGTCCAAATAGTTGTTCGACTCTGTTTTGAGCAGTTCTTTTATGTGTCTCATTTGTCCTGACAAAAGGTTTGCTAAAACTGCAGTCAGCTGGTTTGTTATGCTGGTTTGGCTGACTGTAAAACTGCGATGAAATAAAGCTGGACTCGAGATGACATTCTTTCTTGATTTTTCCTGCTTCTGTCCACAATGAAATGAATCGCGGCATAAGTGGCTTTTCCCTTCACTGCTAAAGACTTTGTATTTGTCACTGGACAAAACTGACCAGGGACTCTATGCTTACAGTGTACAATATCGTTAAAAATGCCCAAACTGCAGAGTCTTTAGTCTGATTAGCATTAGAGACTGAAACCTAAGACTAAGCAAGGAACTGGAGTCCAGTGTGCCATGTAACACACATAAACCCAGGACCCCACTAACACACAAGCTGGCCTTCAAATGCAGCAGCTCACAATCAGACGCAGTTGATTTCATAGTGTTTGGTTAAGTGTGGTGTCAGCCTTTTGCTCTAGTATGTCTTAATCACTGGTGCTTCAGGCTGAGGGACGCTCACCAGTCTTGAGTACTGGGGCTTGCTTTCTGAAGGTGCACAACTCTAGAAGCATGAACTGAGTGTAGTTATCCTCCTGAGCGCTGAACAAAACCTCGCCCTCAGCTGTCTGCCCTCAATAAACACTGAGAGTTTGTTATAAATGTATCATAGTATAACATATTGTGATACAACAAAAAAGTGCATTGCAAAATGTATGTATTTGTCAGAAATCTGCACCCAACAACCTATAATGACAAAGTAAGAAACATGTTGATAGAAGCTTTTTACGCCCAAATGTGTACAAGTGATGTAAATTTAATTATCAGATGATGAGCACAGGGCTCTCTGCATGCTGTACACACACCGTAACATAAGTAATCATTTGTCCAAGCTAAGCATGCATTATTTGAGAAACTAGACAATAACTACAAAATCAACCTATTGAAATTTGTCCTCATAGGATGGGCAATGCAGGCAAAGTGAGTAACTGCATGTGAAGAGGCTCTAACAAAGCTGTAGAAGTCATCTGATGAGCTGGAAGAACCTTCTGCAGGGACGGCAGCTTTCTGTAACCCTGTTAGGCTTAGGTCATCATCAGTGCTGAAAATGCAACTATAAACACTAAGCCTATATCTTAAATAAACTTTTGATGTGTGTCAGTTGAAATTTTGCCCCTGATTATCAAGACTTGAGACTTAGCCAGATTCCAGGAAACCTATTCATCCAGACAGGTCGGCAGTCTGGGTTCGCAGCTATGGACAATTTAGAGCAGGGGTCTCGAACTCCAGGCCTCAAGGGCCGATGTCTGAGGTTTTAGATGTGTCCTTGATCCATCACAGCTGATTTAAATGGCTAAATTACCTCAACATGTCTTGAAGTCCTCCGGAGGCCTGATAAAGAACTAATCATTTGTTTCAGGTGTGTTGACCCAGGGTGAGATCTAAAAGCTGCAGGACACCGGTCCTTGAGGCCCCTGAGTGTCAAATTAACCTATCCCCACTAACTGCATGTCTTTGGTAGGAAGCTGGAGTAGCCACGCTAACACAGGGAGAACACGCAAACCTGATGGTGGAAACTCAGAACTTTCTTGCTGCGAGGCACCGGTGCTAACCACTGTGCCACCATGCTGCTGCTTTCACAGAATCAGCAAAACAAATATTTTAAAAACTGATGGTGTATTTTGGCTTGGACTTCAGTTCATCCTAAAGCACTTTGTGAATTTTGTCTGTAAAAACTGCAATATAGACCAACAGTGTTCACTTGTATGATCTATGCTCCTGCCTTTTAACACTGATTACATTAACTGTCAAAGAGCTGCTCTGCTCAGCCACCGGTGTGTTTGTGGAAAGTTGAAATCAGAGCAAACAGGATTACAGTCATCACTTGATGCCCGTGTATCCTTAATGATTATAAATGTTGCAATGAAAACATTTCTTAGGCAGTTCTATTCACAGCAAGGAGAGTGAATGCATTAAAGTGCTCTATACTTTTTTATGGTTTTTCATTGTCTTTAATGATTTGATTCAGAATGTTGTCTTGATGTCACTAGACGAGTTATTTCATTATCTAATAGTTGCTAATCTGTATCTTATTAGAGACTTTGGTTAACACAGTTTCCATTCTGACATATGTGATCCTAAAACCTCTGAGTTTTACCTGTTAAACATGACTAAATAATTAACTCTTTCTAAAAAGGCCTTAAAATCAGAATCATCTGTAACGCTTATGGAGTATAAACTATATGTGTCCCCACAAAGATAGATATGCAACTATATGTATATTCTTTATAAGCAAATATACTTATACACATATACATGTACATTTAAGGGCATATATTACACTATTCCTCCCACATTGTGGGCATGACCAGTTCTGTTGTTTTCATAAAATGGAACTTTTCTATCTCAGCATCATCATACCCACCCAGCCCTCCTGTCTGTGACCCAGTTAAGTAGATACTTGTTGAGAAGTAGGCAGGTGACTTGATGCTGTAGTCAAAGGTTTTCATTTATTCATCTGTTTTTCAAGGTTGAATGATTGTACATCATACATGCATGTGTTAATGACTTTTAAAATGAAGAATTGAAGGGACGAATTCGAATTTGTCGTTTTTCCCTCCACACAGGAATAAAAGTATAGCTACTGGGAAAAGAACAAATATAGTCCCATAAAGATTTGATCAAATGGCCCTGACCAAGTCGCATATCGATCACTTTAGCTAGCCATCAACAAGTTCCTGGCACAGTTCTGGCTGGACATGTGACCACTCCTCTTTAAATGGCACACACCTGGTTTTTCCAGCATAGTACACAAATTTCCATAACAGTTAGAACTGTAAAAGATATTACAAACTCCAGACTGTACTTGAAACCATATGATATTTGAGAAAGGAACCTAATGATCTGATAGGACAGCATTTAGTGACAGTGGTGAGGAACTTGTGGTTTGACAAAAAAACAAAATAAAAACATACAGTAATCAAAAATAATTCATTTGAAATAATTATGACATAAAGTAAATGTCATATATTTAGGAAATTTCTTCCTTAAGGTGAGGTGGACACCCTGTTAGCTGTGACCTTTCCAAGAGTGGGTGATGGCTGTGTCCTGCAAGTTGTTCTTGTTATAAAATCGTCAACTCCTGAACTTCAGTATAGCTTGGCAAAACTTTTTGGTGTCTATTATGTCTGGGCAGAAGTTTTCAGGGACAGCCAGTCTTTCCATCATGTGGTTGACCAGCCATGTGAACGAGCCCTTCTTCCTGGCTACAAATCTGGATAGTGTGACATTTATTCACTACTTTTACCGTGAGCTGGGTGACAAATAACTCGAGCTATCTAATGCTACCTCAGTTGTAGCGTCACATCCTAAAGAGGCCGAACAATCAGCAGAGTCTTCGCTCGTTTCTTCCTTAGAGACTTTTTCCTGCTCTGTGATGTTATGTCTTTAGATAAAGTGCTTGATTCTTATTGATGCAAACTAATTTTCTTTCTGAACATTGTTTACTAGCCTCTAATGATGGTACTAGATAGTGTTAAGCTACACACACACATGCAGACCCACATTTTTCTGTGTATGTGTCTGCATATGTCTGTCTTTTTGTGAAAGGTTGGCTTTAAAACCAGCCTAGTGGAGACAGTTTTGGAGACTGCAGTCATTGCACTTTTAAAGGCCTGTTTGATGTTTGAAACTTGGGGTTAATATTAGAAAGGCTTTTGGGTAATGCTCAAGGGCCTGGGAATGTATTGATAGAGGTCAACTCTGTTTTGCTTTGCCATGGTTGCGACTTCATTCTGACATAACACACACTACTGAATAATAAATACCATACAAATACCAGGACTACAATACAATAAAAATACAAGTACCACATCATCAGTGATGAGCTCCTATTAGCACCTTTAACTACGTAACAAGGGAATTGTTTTCACTTTGAGTCACGTGACTATTGTCCTGCACAATTAGCTTCCTTCATCGAGGCATGGCTTATTTAACTATGTTTTATAAACCTGATGGGCACTGGTCAGGGTTTATTTAAGCCATTCTTACAATGCTTTTTATTTCTTTCTTTAAAAAACTGAGTCATATAATGATGATATTCACCAGAATAGTCAATATTGCCGGTACCGTAGAACAGCACACATGCATGCTTCTGTTCTCTAGAACTTCTTTTCTTCTTTCTTCTTTCTTCTTCTTTTCTTCAAGTTGAACTAGAAAAGTAGTCAAATGAGGCAAGTGTCAAACATGGAAATAGAAGGCAAAAATAAAAAAACTGTGTTTGCTTCTGAATCTACCTTTAATAGTGACTGGCTTATAATCACCACAAAGATAGAGAGGCATGCATTAGTTTGTGTTTCAGTGTACCAGGCCGTGTCAAGATAAAGCTATAATGTTTTATTGGGAAGCGTGTTTACCCTGCACATTGAATGAATATTCAGAGACACGCTCCCAGCTTCATTTGTTCATTTGTGTTTGAGTGTGTATGTGACACTATGTGTGTTTATAGCCTTATTAGCTGAGGGGAAACGAAAGCCCCCTGAAGGTGTGATCCGAAATGCAATATTTCAAACTGCTCCCCTCTGCAGCATTGCCGTGATACTTCTGCTATTGTGTTGTTTAATTAATGCTGATGTGGTGCTTCATTAGCTTTTCGAGTGATGCTTTATAGTAGGAAATGATATTAGATGAATACTTTGACTAAGTGATTGTTTTTATCTGTTGTATCTTATGATGTCCATCTGTTACACCTAGTAAGAGATGAATTAAGGATTGTAAATTGGGAGATAATAAATATTGTGCTGATACAGGTAAATGCTGTATGTTGGCATCTTCTGATGGCTTAGGCCTCACAAGGTGAACTTAGGGGTAATGTTAGCATATGTTGCATTGACACCATGTGTTAAACAGGCCGTTTTTCAGAAATTACAAGATGCTCTCTTCAAAATGAAAATCTCTTACATGCATGGAGGTCTTCTGTCATGAGCATTTCCAATTTTGGTATACCAATACAGGTAGAAATTCCATGTAAAGGGGTCAAACAGACCCTAAACAGATGACTGGCAACCTGGTTGATCTGAAAAGAATAAATTTGTATAGGGAAAACAAATGTTTAATTTTCGGCCATTAATACAGTTGCCATTTATATTTGCATTTAAACAGTTGGCAAACTCCTCCCGGTGGGACATGCCCGGAAAACCTCACCCAGGAGGCGCCCGGGGGGCATCCTTGTCAGATGCCCGAACCACCTCAACTGGCTCCTTTCAGAAGAACAACTTAATAAAAAAAAAAAAAAAGATAGATTCAGATTACCTAGGGTTAGAATTAGGGTTAGTCAGACAACTTAGACCTCAGATCTCATTTCAACCACAAAAGAACAAAATATTTCTTTTGGCTTCGTAGCAGAAATATGCTCGAAAACCAAGGTAACTTTTTGCCTTCTTCGCTCACTCAAATATGAATAAAACGGTGTTTCGATAACAGCATGGAGCAATAACCAGAATTAGATTTGGAATAATAAAATTTAAATTATCTGAGATTTTCCCCCAGAAAGTCTTTTGAGGCAGACGAGGTGTTTTGTAGTAATGTAGGTCAGTTTTATTTTTGCTTTAGTGCACAGCAGAATGGGTGTCATCTCTTTTGTTCATTTCCTGTCTCCAGGTAAATATGCCCGAGCTGGCCTTGCTGCGTTTTGTGGTATTGGATGATGACTACATCGGAGATGACTTCATCGGCCAGTACAGCGTGGCCTTCGAGTGCCTTCAGCCTGGGTACCGTAATGTGCCCCTGCTGGGCCTGGCAGGAGACCCCTTACCTCACACCAGCCTGTTTGTCCACGTGGCAATCACCAACCGACGAGGAGGCGGGAAGGCCCAGCGGCGAGGTCTTTCGGTGCGGAGGGTGGGAAGACGGGGGAGAGAGTACGTCACACTGAGGCACACTGGTATCAAGGTAGTGGATGAGACTTTTAAGTCAGCTGGTGCCCCTCTCAAAGAAGCAACGGACTTGCGAGAGGATGCTCAGGTGAGACTGGATGTGGATTGACTTTTGATAATATGTGCAACAGGCTTGTTAGTGTGTGTGTTAGCCCTGTAAGTGAGAACCAAGATCTTGAAATGTATTCTGGATTGACTGGAAAGCCAATAGAGCCGGGCGAGTAGCGGTGCGACATGAGGAAACTTAGGTGATTTGGTCAAAAGTCTGGCAGCAGACTTCATATAAGAGGCTAATAGACAAAGAGTTTACATTATTAGAGTTGTATGCTTTTCTGGAGCACATAAAAGAATTTTAGTTTTTTCCTCATTAAGTTGGAGAACATTTTTATCCATACAGCATTACTTGTGTAAGGGATGTAGTTTCAATACCTTATGCAGCTTAAAAAAGAAGTATAACCGAATATCATCTGTGTAGCAGGGATATGAGACATCTTTAAAAGTGCTCAAAATGTGCTGAAAACCAGAAATAATAAAGGGCCCCAAAAATGAACCCTGAGGTACACCAAAATGAAGATGGCTTAAAGAAGACCTATAATTTGAAGCAGCCACACAAAAAGAATGAAAAGAAAAGAGTCAGAAAGACATGATGCAAACCACTGTAAGGCCGATCCCATTACACCAGCCCAGTACTCCAATCTGCCAAGCAAAATCTGGAGATCAACTGTATCAATCACTGAGGTTAGGTCCAACATAAGGAGGTCAGAACAGTTTCCTGTGGGACTTTGCACCACAACCTCATTAGAGATAAGAGAGAGCTATCTCTGTTGAATGTTCTTTAAAAAGGCAGTTAGCCTTGCATAGCAACAATTTGTCTCAATAATCCTGGTAAGAAATGGTAATTTAGTTATTGGTCTATAGCTGCCCAAGAGAGAAGGGTGTAGTGTTGCTTTTAGTATAGGGTGAATAACAGCATTCTCTAAGTAAATGGGGACTTGACTCGAGGCCAGAGAGGAATTAA
>VUQR01036670.1:32275-45388 GCA_015108515.1 Hemichromis elongatus
CGCCCCCGCACACACACACACACACACACACACACACACACACACACACACACACCGAGTCCTACACAGAAACACTTTTTGCTCACTCAGAAACCGCTTTTAATCTTCCTGCTTCAACCTCATTGTACACCCTCCTCTTCTCTGTCTCTCTGCCATGAGTCCAGCTGTGGGCTCATCTGCCACAGTTATTATTCATCATGCTTCTCTGTGTCTGTCACATTCACAGACACGCGGATGCACTTACACACAGGTGGGGCATGATAATTGCTAGTCCAGTTGGGGATGTAGCAAGTGGCAAATGGCATTCAGTGAGACAGCAGAGGCTTTATATTCTAGTGCTCATACACCCAGAAATAAACCTTTTACCTTTGTTATAAAGTGACCCTGAAAGGCAGTTCAGCAAAAGAGTCCTTTTATCTGTCACACGCAAATCTGTGAACCATTCCAACCGTGCAACACACTCTCGAAATGCTTTGATTTTTTCCTGCTCCAGGTTTATGCCATATTGTCTCCCTTTTTTGCTAAATGCGCTTAAGCTAAGGCTGATTTCACTGGATTAAAGGCAGCAGTGACTGCCATATTGATTTAATTCACAAGGGAGACAGCAGATGACAGGGGAACGCAGGGGAAGTGAGCCGGGCGTGCCATCATTTTTGGCTTTTCCCAGCTTAATCTTACGGCCGGAACTGTACATCAGATCTAACACTATTTTCCCTCTCTTCTTTGTCTGTTTACCTTCACACCACTTCCAGAGCACCACAGCCAGTTTCAAAGAGCAGTGTGGGCTCCCCACTGTGGCCAAACTGAAGCAGTGCATCCAGACCCTGGCCACGAGGCTACAGAGTCCTGAGGGGACTATGGGGGCCACCATGGTTCTGAAGGATGGCTACCCATGTCTGGAGCCCCTGGTCAGCCTCTCAGAACCAACTCGCAAACTCCTTGCTGCTTATGAAACGGTCAGTAAGACAAATTTATTGCGCTAACTGAATATACTCTTTGCTTCCTTAAAAAAGAGATGGTTTACCTCCTGCCTTGTGCTTCTCACTGTTTTATAAAGTAAGGGCACGACAATTCTGAAACCATGATCAAAACCACAAACGTTCAAGCGTGCCACTCTGGTGAAAACTGTAATCGTTTCACAGTTAACAAAAACAAAAGTATGAGCTGAAATCACAGCCCAAACATGAAGACAAAAATCTGACAAACTGCGAAGACAAATATCGCTGTGAACTACATCATAGTTAATGTTGCTCTAGGAAAGTAATTGTAACTGGTCAATCCAGTTCATGATGCAATACTGCAATACAATAATAGTGGTGTAGTCTACATTTCTGCTGCAAGCCAGAGGTCATCAGTCAAAAAGTATTTGGCCTTTTTCCTGATTTCTTAGTTTTTTGCATATTTGTCACACTTAAATGTTTCAGATGAGCAATGAAATTTGCCCAGCCAAGAATTCATTTCATGCCCTGAAGCCCAAGCATACTTGTGTTATACAGCAGGAGAAAGGTGTGAAAAATACCAGCAAATCCACCTCTTGATACCTCATAAACATCCAAAACAAAACAAATAAAGTCCAGACTCAAATCCACACAGTTTGTCCTGATCTTAAACAGGCGTTTCAACAGACCAAATTAAGACAATCCTTTACAAAAGTGGTGCCAAAATTCCACCACAACCAGTTATCAGGTTTAGGGGACTTTACTTGTTCACTTAATGAAGGAAATCATAATTAGAAAACTGGTATTTGCAATTGCTTGGGTTATTGTGGTCCAATATTAAAGTTAGTTTGATGATTTGAAGCTTGGAAATGTTACAAATATGCAAAAAGAATAAGTGAACTCAGATGAGGGCGTATGCAGTGGTATCCTACTGCTTCCATTGCAACTGTGCACAGTTTTGTTTAAAGATAACTTTTGAAGTAGTACTTAGGTATCACGTAGAGATCTATTGAATTTTCACTGCTGAGCAATTTTTAACCTGAATATATCAATGTGTACATGTTTGTTGGATGTCTAATCATCAGTAATCCCCAGATCTAGATCAAACTGTAAGCTGGAGACTGAAGTTCAGAGTTGAATAATCCTCCTGGTCAGCTTCCACCTGGTGGTTTGTCAGTCACCAGCACCTACATGTCAGTTAAACCACTCCCACTCCCAGACATAGCCTTCTTTGAGGTCAAATGTGAACCTAATTTTCAGCTGTTTCTGTGTGTTCATCTGCACCAATCAGAAGGAGTGAATTTAGCTGATGAAATCATAAATATAATGATTATGAGACCATCTTTTGAGACTTGCATGTACTGGTTCCCTCTGTGTTGAGATGCTAGGTGTTTGCAGTGCTAGTTTTAATTATTATTTTACTTTGGTAGACCTACATATATGTAGTTAAACCATGATATGTATCTTCATGAGCTCTGTTTCACTTATTAGCTACTCATAATACAGCTTTTGCCTTTGTTTACATACATATGCATTGTCTACAGCAGCTCTGTGGTGACATGTATGAAACAGTCACCCACACATTTTCTCAGGTACATACACACACACACACACACACACGCATCCTACTCAATCTCCTCTTGCATTAGACCAGGACGAGACTCTCCCACCTCTTTTAGAGCTCCATTATTTACTCCCACACATACCTCACAACAGTGTGCTTGTTTACTTATGTCAGTGCAGCTGATGATGTTTGTGGCAAAACCCAGCAAATGCATCCCAGCAGGTCAGTGTCATGATGCCATAGTTGGTGTGCTCTCCAATCAAACATCACACCTCTTCAGCCTTTCTGAGCACAAACACACAGGGCTTAGTCACCACACAATAAGCTCCCTCTCTCTTTCTGTACTCAGCCTTTTTTTTCCTTTTCATTTCTTTCAGTGATTTTAGGTAACATAACAGTGGAATAATTTAAATGAGAAAATATAGTTACAAATCTCACCCCTACAGTTAGTTTAGGAGATTCTTCAATATTTAGATATTGCAATAACATTAGTTTGTTCCCGTGTTGCAGAACTTTGACGTAAAAACCCAAGCTGCTTGGTCTGCAGTGCTGCTTAAGTGGGTGGTACGTGTCATCAACAGGGATACCAGGACCCAGAGTGTTCCAGCAGAACATTGATATAATTAGAAGAAAATCGAGGATAAGTTACTTGTCTAAGGAGCTGTAAAGCAAAGCCGTCTGGACTTCTTTAGGTTGCTTGAAGACATTTCACCTCTCATCCGAGAAGCTTCTTCAGTTCTAGGGTCAAATGGTGGAGAGTCCCATATTTAAGCCTTGCAGACGCCTTTGCTTTACAGCTCCTTAGACTACGATGACCTGGATGACTGAGAACCTTCACAGACATAAGTTACTTGTATTTGTTTCATAAAACCTCAAGACTTTTAAATTGTCCAATGATTCAGTTTAGGTTATTTTGAGATAATGACAAACAGTACCTGTTTACATCAAGGAAGCTGGAACCTGCTCAAAAAGTGATCCATTCATTACCATAGTCCAATATTTTCAGCTCTGCTGCACTTCATAACTGTACAAACTTTGAACAGAAAGTTGCCGGGGACACACTCGCAAAAGAGATTCTTTATCTCAAAATGATTAAGTACCCTCTTAAAAAAGTTATTTTGCCTGTATTTAAGCTACAGTGCATGCAGTACATTTCCTGTATGTATGTTTGACTGTATGTCACATATCAGTGTAATGGCAAGACAGTTGACTTGGAAGCAACCATTGCTACACACACTATCAGCAGTTTAGTTTAGCTACAGCTAACCATACCTATATTTGCTGTTACTATATATGTTATATATAAATTTCTGTTGTATGTTATTGCATGATTTACCGAAGGCTTAAATCACTGTTTGGCATTACACATGAGTTAATAATGAATCAGATTAAGCCACAGTCACAGGTCTAGAGAGAGTTTGATGAACCCCTGACAACCCCAAATCATCTCCAATGACTGCGAAATAACTCAAATAAGTCAAATTTATATATTTGGTACATCAGGGAATACATGTTTATCCCTGGGACTTGGGGGTTGCTGTATAGTCCCTGGACCTATGTGACCAGGGCTGTAGCTTGTGAAGTGATTTGACCAGCTAGCTAACTAACATTTCTACTTACTTGTGATTCTACTGGTGATAACCTTGGAAAGAAGACAGATATGGTTAGCCTGCTAGTTGTAACTGTAGAATTCACTACTACGATTAACCAAATAAACTCCTCATAATGATAACAGAACACACACAGATAGTATTATGATAGTGATAGTTTGTGTTAGCAGGTAAGCTGCTGTTTGTTAACATTAGCTCGAATAAAGCTATATCTATTTAACATTTCAGGAGAAAACAGGACATTTATGTCAATGACTTTGATTTATTTAGCATATTTAAGACCACAGGAGTTAACCCACAGTCCTTTCTGGTTAAGACATATTAATTAAACCAGGTCAGAGTTAACGGGTATCACAGTGGGACTTCTCAATTAAGTGAAGCTTTCTGCTTCAAAACAGTGAAATGCAACGAGTTTACAAATAAAGGTTAATTGCCCAGAAAAACTGTTAATGTAATGATTTAGAGTAAAATACACATTTTATTTCAGTTAATTATTTTATTGTTTAGCGAGCCTTCGGTGTTCCTCTTTATTTCTAGCATAATTGCTGTACATTGAATCTCAGAAAGTTTAGAAATCCATAGCCTAATAAAGGAGATGTGGAAACTAATTTAGTTTGTCACCAGATCAAAGTGAAATCAGTTTTTTCTTACTGCAGTGGAAAACCAGCTTAGAAACAGATTAAAGTAGAACATTTACACGTTTTATGCATCAACAGTTTATTACATACAAATTCCTGTGACAATGCAACAAACTTTTGCTTCATTCAGTGGTTTTATTAACGAATGGCGTAATACCCTGCACATATAAAACACATACCCCCTGAAGAGTATCTATACTGTATTTAAAACATGCTGTAAATAAAAGATTCAGTGAAAATATGTCACTGTCAGACAATTATAGACAAAAACTCTGAGCATAACCTGCACCTGACCAGGCTGTGTGTTCACCATACGTTACCCAGGTAAACCAACTGTGGGAGGAGTCTGGCGTCTGCCTACTCAGAGAGGTGTGGGAAGAATATCCAAATTCCACATGGAAAGGCCCCAGATGACCAGCGCTTTTAATACTTAATAATAAGTCGCCCATTTAAATTTAGCTCTTCTCCCCATCTCTGGACTTGTTCTACTAAATGTAGATTGCTCTCTGGAAGTCCCACTCTTTTCCATTACATTTTTAATCTTCTCCAGCTGCACTTTGACTTGATTTTAAACTTAAGGAGCAAGAACAAAGTACTAGAAAGGATCTGATCATTTATATTGAAAGCTATCTCTCAGAACCCTCGTGACATTACATTAGAACCAATGCCTGGAAATAATCACGGCATACAACATTGTGAATGTCTCAGATAATATTAGCATGGCCCTGGACACACTCTTGACTTGATGTTCCATCTTTGGGGGAAAACAGCTGACCGGGTCATAGCTGGAGGCACAGCTCTCAACACCAACGACGATCCTTCACACATATGTGGGTCGTTTTGAAAGAGAAGCTTATTTTTGCTCTCTGTCATGTTTTTAGGTTCAGGGTGCATAGTGCTATTTTACATCGTTTCCTAGTAGGAAACGATTTTAAAGTGACAGCTGAACTGCATGTGGCCCTGAGATTCACAAGGACATTACCCAAAAGAAGAAAATGTTCACATTTGAATCAGGTAAAGGTTAGATTTTGTATGGCCCAGATACTTAAACTATGTGATACGCCAGGTTTTCAAATACACTATGTGGGAAAAATTATTGGGCCACACCTCTTTAATAATAATAATAATGATGTATACTTTATTGATCCCCGTGGGGAAATTCCTCTCTGCATTTAACCCATTCACTCAGTGAAGCAGTGGGCAGCCATTGGGTGCCCGGGGAGCAGTGTGTAGGGACGGTACCTTGCTGAGGGTTACCTAGTCTTTGAATTCAGGTGTTTTTAGGCCCTTATATTTTTATATCTGCTCAAAGTCAAACACTGAGCAATGCAATCTTGCTTTATAAACATTTATGAATAAATGTATTGTTGTAAAGAGTTTGGGATGCTACCGCTGCAAAAAGTAAGTTTGTGAAATTTCTTCCAGAGGGTAGCCTGAGGCCCAGACACTCTCAAGTGAGCATTATACTCAACGCCTGGCACTGTGGAGTCCAGTTGGTGTTTGCCATAGAATGCAAGATTTGGCAGGTCCACCACTGGGTCGCTGAGTTTTTCACAGATGAGAGCAGGTTCATGCTGAGCACATGTGACAAACATGGAAGGGTCTGGAGAAGCTGCAAACATTATCCTGCCTGTGATATTGTTTCAGCATGGCTGGTTTGGTGGTGGGTCAGTGATGGATGTTTAGTTCTCCATACATTAGGCAACAGCACCTTGACTGACGTTAGATATCCAGATAAAATCCTTGGACTCATTGTCAGAACACGTGCTGACATATGGGTTCCTAGGTTCCTCCAACAATGCTCGGCCTTATGTGGTGAGAGTATGCAGGCGGTTCCTCCAGAATGCTGAAACTCATGTCATTGACATTAATGTTACAGTGAAAAGCTAAAAAAACCCCAAATTGAACATTTTGAATCAACTTCAGATATTATGTCCACTTCATTTGGCATGAAAAAGAAGGGAAAGGGCCTCACATGGCCACGAAACTACTTGTCAGTCAATTATCCAATTAATTTTAAACCTCTGAAAATAGAGGATGGTACACAGTTTGTAAAACCTCTTGGATTAAAGCTGAAAGTCTGGACTTCAGTCTCAACACAGTGGTGCCTCTGTATATCACTGCAGTAGATGCTGTAGAAATAAAGTTCATTACTTTTGTCCATTTATTGTACTGCCTTCTACATACTGGACATTGTGTTTTTTTATAACTATTGATCATATAAAAGGACAAAAAACTTAACTTAGAAATTGTCTTTCTGTTTGTTCAGATGATTGCTGCCCAGAAACAGCTGATTGAGAATGCAGATGCAGTACAGGAGAGGATCGCTCAGGTGCAGCGGGAAGGTAAAGTATGCAGAGATGGATGAAAGGCGTGAGCGTCGTTTTGATCAGGTCTCATGAATAAAAGATCTGCAGCATGGGATATTCCCAAATTCTAACAAATCATCAAATAAGCAAGTCTGACTGAAACATCTAACAAGAGGGCTTAATTAGGGTGACTCCTCAGAGAATGAGTCTGCGAGTAAACAGCTTTGCATGTGGTGATTGTAGCGCTCTCAGTGTGGATGTCTGATTAGAAAGACACCAAAGACAAGCTCCTTTTTCTCTATGCTTTTTTCAAAATTGGGATCCCTTGAGGCACATATTCACGAAAGTATGACTGTTTGAAATGTTGTTTCAATAAGTCAGCTGTTCTATCTTACATTTGTGCTGGATTTTCTGAACAGCATCCTTTACAGGGAAAAGGAAAGCTTGTTTTCCAGCGTATTTTCACTCGCTCCCACAGCCTTGGATGATTCCTTTGCATGATTGACCTTTATGTGTCAGTGCTTTTGCATTTATGTAAACATGTCAGTCTAGTATATGACAACACACCCATAACTGTAAGTGGGATAGCTGAGGGAAATCATCCATAGGCTTCACAGCTATACTTCACCTGAATTTGATTTGCTGAGTCCCGAGCTGCTCTGCCTCAACTAATGCTCCCGCTTTGGTGCTTCACAGGAATGGACTTCCATGAGGATCTCTCTCGGCTTGGAGAGAAGGAAGGACTAAAGGGTCGCAAGCTCAACAAAGCCGTGGAGAGTTTCACCTGGAACATTACTGTACTTAAGGTATAGGAGTGCAGAACATAAATAAATGAAGAGATTTTGTAGGACAGAGTTAAGAAAGGTACACTGACAAACCCAAGTGTCAATGAAAATCCCCCGACCGAAGGCCGGACAATATTATGGACGAGGCCTTTACAGACCGGACGTGGAGAATGCATGCAGATATTTTGTTTGTTAAAATATTTCTGGACTCACCTATTCTTAATGCAGCCATTCACACCGACCATGGAATCTTACAGAAATAATTTTTAGCATTTCAGCTTAATTTTTGCTGATTTTTTGGATACGAATAAACAGATGTGACTGATCAGACCATGACATTTGGTAACAAGTACGCTTGCAGCTCAGAATGAGCATTGATGCAACATATACATGTACAATGACAAGGAAATAATTCTATTTTATAGTATTATTATTATATTATTACTATTATTTATTTAGGCACACAGATAGATGCAGCTTCAGCTCCTGGATCACCGTGGAGCCACAACCTCATAGATTTAAAACACCAATTCCTCCGCAGTTAATGATGTAGATGCTGCAGGACATCAACTTAACCGCAAAATGACACGGGTACTTTTCATAAAGCAATAGAACCAGAACAGAACAAGCTGACTCCGAGTCCTCGATCGCAAATGTGTTGACAATCTCGCTGCGTTTATGAATTCAGTGGCATTTAGGCTACGTTCACACTGCAGGCGAAAGCGCATCAAATCTGACTTTTTTGACCCTATGCGATCCATATCCGATCACGGTATGACAGTGTGAACAGCACAAATCCGATCTGGGTCCCTTTCGTATGTGGTACTGAATCCGATACATATCCAATGTTTTAGAAAGCGACTGCTGTTTGAACGGTCGTGTCGCATTAAATCCGTCTTTTACGTCACTGACACGAGACAGACGCCGATTATCAGCGCCGGAGAAGACAAACGAGAAAGCATGGCGGCGAAAACTGGAGACGGGGCGAGTCAATGGACAGAAACCGAAGTTTTGGACTTGATTAGCACACGGGGAGACAATTCTACTCAGGCTAAACTTTTAGGGTCGTATCGTAACCGGGCTGAGTTCGCCATTTTTACTTCCGTAAACAGAGCACGTTGTGTGTAATGTCTTCTTTTGCGCATGCGCGTCGCTTTGAGGGCCGTGAACGTTCACACTAGAGTACGTTTGCTGTCACATTTCATTTGTAGTGTGAACAAACACACAGAAAACATCAGATTTTATCAAAAAATTCAGAATTGAGCATTAAGACCTGCAGTGTGAACGTAGCATAAAGGGCCTCAAACCCATGCTGCTATATTTCAGCCATGTGGCATATGGTCATCTCCTCAACCAGTGGGCTACACTGTTACCCCGGAATACAATGAGTTTGAGTTAGCATGGGTTTCATTCAGTGGACTGAGCCTTTTAGGAGAAATGTAAAATGTCTTAAAACACAGTACACAGTAGAACTATAGCTTATAAAACTGTTCTAGGGCAAAGTTATCAAACTTTTTAATCAGATACAATTTTTATGTGCCGCTGGCAATTGGTATTAAATGTGTTACTTTAAAATACTTGCCCAGATTCACTCCAAAATGGCTGCCAAGTTTTGAGATTAGTGTTAGAAGGACTTTCTGCAATGCCTGTGTGGTTCTTACACCTCTGTATCACCCAGCAACACGCTGTGTGTTTAGAGCTTGAGTGCTTTAGTTCCAAAACCCTTTTTTTCACAGAGGAAATATAACTGGCTCTCAATAGAAAATGTAGGAATGTTCTGTTTTTAATTTCAGTAAACTGGGTATTATATGTATATGTATAATAAGGATAGGTGTTTACACGGTTCCGAGTGTAACCTTTCATTGTTCTTGAGGCACCACTTCCTAGCCATCTGGCATTATTCCAGGCATAAGCTTTTTATTTTATAGACACAACATCTAATACATTCACCTGTAGAGAGAAAGGACTGAATAGTCTCTATAATGAATCAGGTAGTCTAACTAAAAATCTCCATATAGCATTGTCATCAGCACAATTGCTCACCTTCATCCTCTTATGCTTTCTGTCTTTATTAAGGAAAGTACTTAGAAACAGATGTCCTGTGTATAGGTACAGTATAGATACTGAGGCATAGTCTCTCAATTTGCTTTGCAAATTATGCTACTGTCACAATACTGTCACTGAGGTAGTCAGACAGTTGGAGGCACTGTGAAGTTGCCAGGAAATAAAGATGCTGTAGAGTATTTCTCAGGACGGTAAATGTAAAATAGATTCATTCTATTTATTTAGTGGCTCCTGCAGTCAGGAAATGCTGGCATTTAAGGACAGTTACATCCATCAAAGATCAGTTATAGACGACTGCTTCAGAATGACCCCCAACACTGTGTCACAGAGAAGACAGGAGAAAGCTGACTAAATAAATAAAGAGAATTATATAAGAGGGACAATACATGCAGAAGCAATCTTTCAGACTGTGTCCTCAGATCCATGATACCTTTCTGCCTCTGGGTGCTTCAGATGGTGTCTGTTGGATCTGAGACAATGATGCAATTAACACAAGTTTTCTGACATTGATGTGTCCTGCTGGTGAGTGGTTACTGTCTGACTTCACACTAACGTGCAAAATACTTGTTACCGATAAAAAACAGCGCCTTCATTTTTATTCTGAGCAGTGGGAGTCTCTGTTGCACTGATAGGATTTCATCTAGTTTTGTTGTACATGTCCATTGACAACATAGATATTGTTGTTATCATTATTATTATTATGACGAGAAGTCGTGGTACTTGTAGTAATAGTAGTAGCATGTGGGTAACACTATATTTAAGGGATTTTGCAGTGAGTGTACTGTTTCTGTACTGCTTTCACAAAATTGATGTAATATCATATCATCAGTGCTGAGTCAGCACACATAAAGGCATGATCTTCTGCCTTTTTTTCTGTTTGCCTGGTTCAAGATGTGAGAGTTTATAATGATTCATTTTAGGAACGAAGTTCTTCTCAATTAATGAAGCTGAATAAAAACAAGCATAGTGTTATAAGTAGATTAGTCAGCAAAATAACAACACATCAAACCACTGGCTCACAATTTACTGTCTATCCACAAAGGCTAACAAACATCAGGCATGTGTGTGTGTTTGTTTTGTTTTTTAAATCAGCATATTACAGATATGTTTAAGGGCAAAACTAAGATGCAGAAAAAGTTTGTGAGCTGGAATTTTGGACACTGTTTGCTTTTTGCTTTTTTTTTCTTTACCTTGACACTGCTGTCCATTTGACTACACATCATCTTTTTCCTAAGAAAGACCAGTTTATTCAGTAATGCTATTATAGTTTAATCTGTGGCTATTAGACAATCTGGATAATGACACTTCAGCTTGCATGGAGTGTTTCCAGAGAAGAGATTTTTTTGCCGCTGGACCACAATTTTTTAATCATCAAAGTCTTTAAAACTTTAAAAACATTATAATAATTTATTTGGGTCTGGAGGAGCTTTAGCTATAATTTATAGAAATATCTTTATATTTAAGTTGTCAAGAAATAAGCCTGTGAGATTTAGAAGCAGTAACCTCTGCAGCTAACAAAGTGAAGCCAGCTTAAAATGTCCTATAGATGTAAATTTTAACGCCCAGCTTCACGGCTTTAAAAATCATATTTCTGGCTTGGTACAAAAAAGAAAGTTTTGAACTCTACAGAAAGTTTATCCCTTTTTAAGAACTATATACAGTATTATCTTTTCAACTGCCTGATTTAGGGCAGTTAAAATATTTTGAGTTGATAGCAGAATATATGGAGACAGATGCTGGTTTTAGGTTTGAGAGTTAAAATGAAAAAATGATTTGGAGCAGCAACAAGGAGATGAGGTTGCAGAGCCAACGATGCATGGCTTGGATAGCAGAAGAAAGAGGGACAAACATCACATTCAACAATATTTGAGAAATCATGTCATGAGATCACGACATTGTCATACTGGTGAGTTTTTGTTATAAGAGAATAAACTGTTGTAGTTAAATGTTGTAGGGCTGTTGCTATGTTACACATTTAGATGTAACAGTTTTCTTGACTGGAACTACATGGCTACAGCTTTTAAAATGTGTGACGAGGACTGACTACCAGCACAACACTTTTAACTGCTACTGGCTCCAGGGCTGCTGCATATGGCTCAGACAAACATCTTTATACATTTGTTTTATGCAAAGCAGCTTATGAAATGCGACAGTGTGATTCTTACTGGGGACTTAAAGCTCCCCCACCTGCTGCTGCCAGAAGATAGAAGTGTTGTAATGAAACCTTGTGCCACAATAAAAGACTAATTCACATCTGAATGACTTTTATTTTTCACATTCACAGTAGAGTTTAGTGCAACTATAACCTAGAACATGCTGATCACTTTACCACCAAATACACTAAAATACGGCAACATTGTTACAATCTTAAGCTCAAATGAAGAACTAGTAAGCCAATATTAGTGGAATTGCTGTTTCTTTATACATTTTTTTAAATAATCTTGAGGCACTTACTATCCAGCGTGGCCTTTAATATCTTACGCTGAAGCTAGAATAATAAAATTTAAATGTAAATATCATTCCTAATACATGTTAATACAAAGCAGATAATGATTAGTTATAGAGAAGCAACTGGGAAATACTGTACCATTGGTGACATTGGCATTATTGTTAGTTTGAAAATGTAATTATTAAATCTGTGAAACATCCTTCCTTTTTCGTAAGTATTCCTGATGAACTCTGGTCCTTCGTTACTGATGCCTTCAAAATTAATTACACTTTTTAATGCACCATCATGTGCCAACTCCTCAAACAGAGAAGTTACTCAATAGCCCCTTGTGACTGCGTGATTACCTTACCGTAACTCACCATTTATGTTCCCTCATGTAAAGTGAACTGTTTACAGTAGTTACTAAGTAACTACCCGACATAATCTTCACTATTTTTTCCTTAATAGGCAATCACAGAGAGCATAATACCCAACAAGTATTTTACTCATAATGTTCAGACTACATTAATATTCATATCATGTCATTAGGGATGTGTACACCCACTCACAGCTGTGGAGCTGTTACTGACTAAATTTAATGATAATGTTCGGGTAAGAAAAAAAGAGCCTCGAGCTTAATGGCCAGTACATAAAATTATGCTTTAAATGTGACAATCTGTGTGAGATTGGTTTCTTTTTACTGTTCTGTTCTTTCAGTATAACTTTGCATGTGGTCAGTCTGCAGGAAGACTGCAGTCAGAGCCTCCCCTCGGTGAG
>VUQR01036670.1:51645-69998 GCA_015108515.1 Hemichromis elongatus
AAACGGCTCTTCTTGAGCATTTATGTACGAAAACATCAAAAAATAAAAAATGAATTGTGAATTCCTCAGAAGGCTAACACCTTGCAAGGAGCAAGTCAAAGTTCACGGGTGTCAGTCCATCCATCCATCCATGCATTTTCTTCCGCTTATCCGGGGCCGGGTCGCGGGGGCAGCAGCCCAAGCAGAGAAGCCCAGACCTCCCTCTCCCCAGCCACCTCCTTCAGCTTATCCGGGGAAACACCAAGGCGTTCAGGCCAGCCGAGAGATATAATCTCTCCAGCGTGTCCTGGGTCTGCCCTGGGGCCTCCTCCGGGTGGGACATGCCCGGAAAACCTCGCCCAGGAGGTGCCCAGGGGGCAGCCTTGTCAGATTCCCAAACCACCTCAACTGGCTCCTTTCGATGTGGAGGAGCCCCTCTCGAATGGCCGAACCTCTCACCCTATCTCTAAGGGAGAGGACAGCCACCCTTCGGAGGCCCATTTCCGCCGCTTGTATTCGTGATCTCGTTCCTTCGGTCACTACCCACAGCTCATGACCATAGGTGAGGGTCGGGGCGTAGATCAACCGGTAAATCGAGAGCTTCGCTTTTAAAATGGCCTGTATTTGTATAGCACTTTACTATTCCCTATGGACCCCAAAGCGCTTTACACTTCAGTCATCTGCCCATTCACACACACACATTCACACACTGGTGATGGCAAGCTACATTGTAGCCACAGCTGCCCTGGGGCGCACTGACAGAGTGAGGCTGCTGGACACCACCAGTAGGCAACAGGTGAAGTGTCTTGCCCAAGGACACAACGACCAAGACTGTCGGAGCCGGAGCTCGAACCGGCAACCTTCCGATTACAGGACGAACTGCCAACTCTTTGAGCCATGATCGCCCCATTACACTCAGCACTCAGTATAAAGATGGTCATACCAAATATTGACTTGCTAGACTTAAATTCTGTTTTTGCCTTATGTACCATATTTTGAAATGCTTGCGCAATTCAATAAATCATTGTGCCCATTTACAATGTTTTATATTTTATAAAACTATGAAGAAATTGAACTGTGGCTCAAGACCTTTGAGCAGCATTGTATATATATTTTAAAAAATTCTCAGAGCCAAAAAGCCAGAATTTAGATTTCAAAACAGCCCCACACAAAATGACTGAAATGATTATGTCGATAAGAAGTGGCTTCATCCACATCCTTCACAGAGCCTGTGGCTGAACACTTTAAGCCTCATTGCTTATTCCAAAATATTACAATGCAAAGTGATGATCACAATGAAGATTAACTTTCAGATTTGCCATCATTTTTATTTATTAATTCAGGAGATCATTTTGATTACCACCCTTCATTAAACTCAATTACCTAATTAGCTAATATACCAATGGACTGTGTCTGCTGTGCTTAAATTAGGCTTGCTATTAGGCTTGTGCTCAAATCTCTACAAACCTGCAGGTGATTGTCATTAGCTTACAGACCTGAAGAAACATTGTCAAGCACACAATAGTTAAAAAACGTAATTATTTTGACTCCAGCTGGCTGCAGTCCAGGTGAAAATGGAGTTAGTACATTTCAAGTGGAGGGGGGGGGGGTATATGCTTTCATTTAGACACGCATTAGAGTCAAGCGGCACAGAGGCCAGCTATAGAAAACAACAAAATAGAGAGAGAGAGCTTCTTTTGTATTGGGATCAGTCCTCTGAGCTGTCACAATATTGTTGCGTCAGTGCCGCACACTCTGCTGCTGTAAAAGTCTTTTTCAGCATGAGCAAAAAATGCCTTCTGACATGTGAAAATTCTCAAGAGCTGCTATTTGTGAAAGTCGCTGGCATAATGAGGATGAGCCAGGCAGGCTGAATGCCATTTATTTTTAATAGGCTGTGTGGAGCCTACCGCACTACTGTTTATCTATAAACCGGTCCAGAATGAGACATTTGTTATAATAATTATTAGCCTGTCAGAAAATCATCAGGGAACAAATTTAATAATTACCCTGCAGAGGTGTCTTGTGGACAGTCGAGTTTTTCATTAAGTTTTAATAAACAAAACAAAAAAAAAAACAGAGATACCTGAAAAGTGTCTTCAATGCATTTCATTATTCAATTTCTTTTTATTGAATACTTGAACTCATCTTCTTCCTTGACCTCTTCCGTCTTCATATTTTGGTCAGTAAAAATCAACATAATAAACTAAAACTAAACTTGCAATGCTTTACTTACGTAGCTGTGTCATGTAACCATAGAGCCACCCACTTGTTTATTAAAATTGGAGTTATTTTTGCACATTTTTCTATCGAGCAGCCTAAATATAAGAGCAAAAAAAGAGTGACACTTAGATCATCACCCATACTGATGAGATCGAGCTCGGCGGTTGCATCACCTCTAAAATGTCGATATCCGTAGATAGTGTGCAAATACAGTGGCAGAAGTGCTGCTATGTTGAGAACTGTCCACTGCTGCGCTCTCCAGCACAGAGTTGTGCGGAGGGAGAGAGCCTGCAGCCCCAGTCCTATTTTCAGCTTCAGTGGGCAGAAGAGAGCAGAGAGCCAGGCCAACTCAGGGCAGACAGGATCAAACCCCAGACCTGTTTAACCCTACGCGTTCCACTTCACACAAACACACAAGCACACGACTTGGCTTTTTTACAGTGCCGCTCAAACGCAAGAAGAAACTTAGTGCACTGATTGAGGTTATACAGCACAAATAATATGACAATAGTCATGAACTACATCTACATATTTCTTAACAGAACAATATAGAGGCTACACTTTACCCATTGATAACAAATTGTGAGAATTTGTAAAAAAAATAAATAAATACATTTTTTTTAACGTTTTAAAAAATACTGAAGGGAAATAGGAGTTTAAGGACATCTTGATTGAACACCTCCCCTGTATTTGAGCAATGGCCAGCCACAGTGCAGCACCTGGGGAACAACTCCAGATGTAAGCCAATGTCTTGGTCAAGGGCACACTGACAGCAGAAGGAACTTACTATGTTTTTAATGTTGGGAGAAGCCTGAACTAAAATGGGGAAACTGATGAAAACGCACCGAGCCACATGTTACTACAAACGATATATTTAGTAAATGTGTTCACTATATGACTTAAAAAAAGTATGTAAGCGAGAGGCGCCTCTTAGTAACTAACACTGTGGTCACATTATGTGAGATGGATGGGTTTGATAGGAAAGCCTTAATTGAGCCGAGTAAAGACAGTATAAAATTGCAGGTCTGTTGATTATGAGGATGGCATCACATGTGTCTGAATTATAATTATTACAGTTTCACACGAGAATTAGTGACAAGGCTGAAACTGGTGGTTTCAATGTTATTTAGAGGCTCGACAACGGTGAAGACTTTGTTGTAGTAAAGAAACAAAAAGCTCTTTTTTGTAAGTGACATTCCAACAATATAATTATTGTTGTAATTGCTTGAGTAATTTGATTACTGCACAAGCACAATGTAAAATTACATTTAATGGAATCTGGTGTAAACATTTACATGATTGTTATACATTTAGTTTATATTTTCATTAATGATTAATTGTTTGAATAAATAAATCTTTAATTTTGAACATTTCAGTTGCCTTTGCTAAAAATTATTGCTTTAAGTTACTGAAAAAAATCACTACATAAAGAATTAATCGTATTTTGAGTTCACATTAGACTCTGCAGTTATGCTAAAACTGCTTATTGTCCTTTAGAATAATCTGCTTATTTTTAACTACCTATTATGTAGAAGGCCATGTTGCCATGAAGATCTGAAACTACTATTTCACAATGCTCAGCTATTTTTGCAAAGTAAAAATAAGAAGAAGTGGCCAAATCAGCACATCCAATGGCAATTAATAAAAAAAAATGCTTCTATTTATTATACTGCACTGACTTTTAGAACGTATAAAAATGTTTTTAATGTGTCATCTGTGTACTGCATCATTAATTAGCCATCTGTTGTTAACCATGAACCCGTGGACTCTCAGGGCAGCCTTACAAATGGGTATTTGGCTCGTGATTGATTGTCAAGTGAAATGTCATCTCATTTCACCTCATCAGAAGGAACGAATCACATTACATTAGTCTAAATGCCATTGACACATGCTTGCAATGGCACCGCAGTGGGAATACAAGCACCTCTCTGGGAGACATGCTGTCAACAAGCGAAACTAAAGAGAGAAGAAAACACTGCTGGCCATTTACAGAGCTGGAAATGAAAACTATCAACCCAAATGAAGTGTTAAGTTTAACAAAGCCCTGGCATAAACAATAGGCAGCAAAAGGTTAACACTGCAGTCAAAAAACAGGTAATACTTTAGACAGACAATAAAAGGGGGAATAAAAAGTAAAATGTTAATTTATCTCAAAAGGTTACAAATTGAAAAAGACTTTTTTGCATTTCCTTGATTGCTGATAATTTCGTGATTAATGGTGAAATGGTCCCACTGCTCCCCTGTCAACGCAAGCCAACTGCAACCCCCACAGGCTTGGAGAATCAATGACAAGGATTACTGTAAATGATCTTGCGGCTCACAGTGTCACAACACCTTTTACATTTTTGGGCGACTGTTTTTTTTTTGGATACTCGAGGGTGCATGGGAGTTTGCCCAACCAGTCTACATGTGTTTTGTGGACTTGGAGAAGGCATTCGACCGTGTCCCTCGGGGGATCCTGTGGGGGGTGCTTCGGGAGTATGGGGTGTCTGGCCCATTGCTACGGGCCTTATACGACCGTTGCCAGAGCTTGGTCCGTATAGCCGGCAATAAGTCGAACTTGTTCCGGGTGGGTGATGGGCTCCGCCAAGGCTGCCCTTTGTCACCGATTCTGTTCATAATTTTTATGGTGGTCTCAGGATCTCATCCCTGCTTTTTGCAGATGATGTTGTCCTGTTGGCTTCATCAGGGGACGGCCTCCAGCTTGCCTTGGAACGGTTCGCAGCCGAGTGTGAAGCGGCGGGATAGAAAATCAGCACCTTGAAATCTGAGGCCATGTTCCTCAGCCGGAAAAGGGTGGAGTGCCCACTCTGGGTCTGAGTTTAAGTATCTCAGGGTCCTGTTCACGAGTGATGGGAGAAGGGAGTGAGAGGTTGACAGACGGATTGGTGCAGCGGCTGCAGTGATGCGGACGCTGTACCGGTCCGTTGTGGTGAAGAGAGAGCTGAGTGTAAAAGCGAAGCTCTCGATTTAACGGTCGATCTACGCCCCTACCCTCACCTATGGTCATGAGCTGTGGGTAGTGACCGAAAGAACGAGATCGCGAATACAGGCAGCTGAAATGGGCTTCCTCCGAAGGGTGGCTGGCCTCTCCCTTAGAGATAGGGTGAGAGGTTCAGCCATTCGGGAGGAGCTCAGAATAGAACCACTGCTCCTCCACATCAAAAGGAGCCAGTTGAGGTGGTTCGGGCATATGACAAGGATGCCCCCCGGGCGCCTCCTGGGTGAGGTTTTCCGGGCTTGTCCCACTGGGAGGAGGCCCCGGGGCAGACCCAGGACACGCTGGAGAGATTATATCTCTCGGCTGACCTGGGAACGCCTTGGTGTTCCACCAGATAAGCTGGAGGAGGTGGCTGGGGAGAGGGAGGTCTGGGCTTCTCTGCTTAGGCTGCTGCCCCCGCGACCCGGCCCCGGATCAGCGGAAGAAAATGGATGGATGGATGGATGGATGAAAATAGTTGTGGATGATTACCATACCTTTCTAATGTGATGATGCCTCTTGTTGATGTCCCTGGCTCTCTTTGTCTCTCTTTCCCTCCCACTCTGTTTCTTTGCTACCGCGAGTGTAACTACAGCCCCTCCCCCCTCTGCTCAGCGCAAGCACAAGGATCATGCCTGGAGTGAAGCAGAAAAAAAGTGCGAGGGAAAAAAAAAAAAGCACAGCTCACTTCAAAGATCCGACTCTAAGAGCCGTTTCGTTTGCGACTGACACATCACTACTCTGTTGGGCATTTGATCATGTAAAAGTAGAATTAGACTTTTCTATTAGTGCAGCTGCTCTTCCAGCTCATGGCTGTACGCTCTTTATGATGTACAGTGAAGTAAAGAGAAAGTGAAGCTGCCCAACAAAGACAATAAGAGACCTCCGCTGATGAAAACCCTGACCTCATACTCCTGCACCTGAATCTGAGTTGGCTTCCAGCTGGCAATGTGCAAACGTTGTACACATATGTGATGACGTGTGTGCGTGTGCTATTGCATTATCAGGGTAACGTGCACACAGTTCTGTATGCACCGAGGTTTTAAGCTGATGACGCAACAGCTACTGTCAGCTACCATCCTCTTCTGCTTATTTACCTTCTTCTTGGTAGTCTTGAACTTACCTTTACATGCTTATGCAGACTTCCTGATGGGAGGCAAATAAACAATAAGCCCAGATATATTCTAGAACTAAAGAGACATTGCTCTCTGAAAAGCATGATAATGACAGTTAGTTGTTCCTGTTAGTTTTTTATTGATCTTTTCTGACTTTATCCACATGTGTAAGAAACATCCAGTTATTTATTACGAACATGTCTAACTGCTCACACACAATCAGTTATGTTTGAGCATTAGAGTTGATAAAATTGCTTAACATTTGAAACACTGATTTTGCTTCTTTATACTACAGTCCCATTAAAGGAAATGTTGTTGAAGGCTAAGAGATAATCACAATTATGACAAAGTGTGCAATAAACTTTGAATTGGTTCCTTTTCAGGTGGAGACATGGTCTGTTACTACTCACAGGCAGTAGCCATCTTCAAAGTCTTAGCAATTACACTTTTGATTAACTTTGTACAACCCAGAGGTTGATTTCTGGAAGCTCATATTCAAAAACCAGCTAATCACCAGTCAGCAATCAGTCATGCAATCACCAATTTTTTATAATCACAAGAAGGTTGTCATCCTTTTCTTTGTGTGGTGTGATTGATCCATTAATCTAGTTTTAGTCACATCCGGAAAGGTTAAGATATTCTATTGCATTTTTCCTGGAATAATATCAGTAACTAAACTCTTCAGAAAACCAGCAGTTTTATCGCACACTGCCGGTAATGTGCTTTTTCTGTTTGCAGTTTAAGATTGTTTCACAGTCAAGCAGGAGATGTGTCATTGGGCATCTCTAATTTATAAATGTTTGTAGAAGATCCAGCACGCACAAGTTCAACATCTCCAAATAACAGGATGCTAGGACACTGCCGTGCGTGCCGAACAAAATCTAAATTCCAGGGTGGTGGCGATGAGTTTGAAATAACAAATAAAACTGTGTTTACATTCCGCAATTATTTGCTGTGCCAACCTCTTCAAATGGCATTTCAACATTTTGCAGAAGCGTGTTCAAGCAGCGACCTCAGCCACCAATAAATGTCCTTTTAAATAAAAAGTCTTTGAAAACACACTGCTCCTCTTTTATCTTTCTGAAAGCCCGCAGTGATTATCACACCCAGGAAAACACTGCTAGAGAAAATGTTTCCCCAAAAAGAAAGGTAAGGTCTTGGGCTAATCCTGGTCCAAGCAACTCTTCCACCAAAATAAAAATTTTAAATATGCGTTTATAGTTTTTGGAAGCTCCTCCGAAAAGATGTGAACTTTTGTACTTGAGATGAGAAATGACGCAGAGAAATTTGTGGTTTCATATAAACCGCTCAGAAAAAGATATCACATCCAAATTCAATAGCTTCCTCTGTGATGTATATGTGCTCTGTAATTACTTTATGCTGTGAAGAACCCCATGACTCAAACATGCTGGGATGAAATTGATTAGCCATGGTTACTGATGTTTGCTTTAGGAAATAAAACTCGAAACTCTGACTACTCTTACTCGTGAAATGTTTTCATCTTAAACCTAACTGGAACTCCATAACACACACACAAAAAGGATTTATTACAGTTTATTATCAGCACTACTCAGAGGAATGTGTAAAGAAATGATGCAAAGGTAACAAATCACTGAAAGCAATGACTGAACTTTCAAAGCAAACCACCTTTCATCAGAAAGAATAAACTCCAGGTCACCAGCTGTCCTCATGGTTACAACGCCTTTTGACCAGCAGACCACGATCTGAAGCTTCTTAGTGGATGTTCCTGCCCTGCACTGATAGCTCCTTGATGGGAAATTTTAAAGTCAACCAACTTACAGCGGCAGTGTTGCTGCTCTGCAGCTGACATGTGAATCCACCAGAGAAACAGAAAGTAGAGAGAGCAGGAATTCTCTTCAGGATCCAAAACTGCAACTACAAAATTTACATTTGTCCCACATTCCTGAAATTATTTGCTTTTGGTGATCATAAAAAACTGTGTAAAAACTGATAAACAAGCTGGATTCCTGTGGAAAACTTGGTGGGAGAGCTTTCTAAGAGCTATTCAAACAAGTGACTAAGACAATGTGGTCGTTGCCAGAATATTTAATTTATTTAAGCTGGATCTCGAAAGCAAAGATGATCATGCACACACACCCCTCGCTCGTCTGCAACCCTGCTGACAGTAATTTGTGCATGTGTGTGTGTCTGTGTGTGTGTGTTTGGACATCTATTTAAAACATGTATCTGTACGGTACAAAGGCCCCAAAAAAGCCTTTGTACAGTAAGAATTGTTCAGTTGTAGTTGAAGCACTTCAATATCTGCTCTATAACTAATAAATATCAACACACACACACATAAACATATGCAGGTTCCACTTTTAAATACACACATGTATAAACATTTACTTTCTCATCTGCTACAGAATACAGTGCTTCAAAAGGGCGTCTGCAACAAAACTGCACACACACACTGACTCACATGCTCAGAGGACAAGTCTCACACACAGGCAATGAAAAGCAGAAGTCTCAGATCTGGATGGAGTTTGGAGGAATGAAGGACAGAGCTCACTGGCAGCAGCAGAACCACAGTCAATCCCCCCTGGGTGCTGAGCTGAAATCTCTCTGTGACTGGCACAAAGCTCTGGTGGCACTAAGCTTTCCTCCGCTGACCTTCCACTTGAAAGCATTTCCCCAAACATAAACGCTTCGGTATCAGTCATGCTCACTCTACTCCTCCTTCAAGTGACCTTTATGAGCTGATGTTTTACGTTAAGCTTAAATTTCACAGTTTGTCAAAAAAGGGGTTATTGCATTTCCAAACAACTGATCCTTGATTTCAAGGTTAAATGAAATAAATATTTCAATGTTACTGGTAAAGTTACCTTCTAATTTCGTTGCCTTTGAAATAGCTGATTCAGAGACGGTGACCACAAGTCCCCCTAATTCCTAAGATTCTGTCTGAGAGTAATTGATAAGAGTTCAGGGGTTTCGAACTCCAGGCCTCGAGGGCCGGTGTCCTGGAGGTTTTAGATGTGTCCTTGATCCAACACCGCTGATTTAAATGGCTAAATTAACTCCTCAACATGTCTTGGCCTGGAAATGAACTAATCATTTGATTCAGATGTGTTGACCCAGAGTGAGATCTAAAACCTGCAGGACACCGGCTCTCAAGACCTGGAGTGTGAGACCCCTGGTTTAGACAGAGGTTGCCTCCCAGTTGGTGACCTGTGTAATCGCTTTAGCGATATACAGAGGTTTAGCTGTGTTTCACACTTAAACTCTGGGCATACAGCAGCAACCACAACTCGCAATCCAAAATGTAATGTGGAAAAATTTAATGGAATTGCCAAGCAGCCTAGTTGTGAGTTCCTAGTTGCGAGGAAGTTGTTGTTCTATTTTTACTGTAGTGTGACCGAGGCTTTGTGGAAAACTAAAACAGACAGGGTGCAGTATCTGTGCTAGAAATGTCAATCATTTTAGGTAAGGAATGATCATGAATAACACAGTTTAGCGGTTAATACATAGAAAAAACAGAAAAACGTGTGTTACTTGTTTTCAAACACATGTATTCACTTGTTATGGTGATCCGCTGTGAATAAGGGAGACGCTGAAAGAAGCTTTTACATAGCGATCGTATCTTTAGCAGATAGCTTGTCAAAAGTAGAGTAAGCACTTTCTAACGTTTTCTGATAGGCCTGATAATGATGTAGACAAAATCAAGTCGATTTTTTGTAGACCTCGTTGTTCTCAAACAATGTTTATTTTTAATTTTCTTCTTTATTTATTTGATATTTCATGTGGCTCCATCAACAAAGTCATTCATTCTACTAAGGAAAGAACTGCATGGAATCAAACATTTGGCAAAAGAAAACAAATACAACAAAAAGCTCTCAAGACTTTTTTTTTTTTATTCAGTCATAGCTATAGTTTGCTGATATACTTGCTTTGCACACAGGCAGTGTTTTATGTGGGGTTGTTTTTTTTTAATTTATGGTAAGAAAAAAAAAGGAATGTGCCCACTAGGCATTATTTTCAAAATCAAAAATGAAATATCTTCTCCGTTACCTACCAGTCTTGCTCAGTGTATACAGAAACTCTCTTTATTTCAAATATTCTGCACACATTGATATCAGAAAGTAAAACATCAGGTGCTGCTGCAACACCACAGATGCTTTAGCATATTAGTATGTCATGGAGTAGGAGTCTTCATTTGTGACTACGTTTGTAATCTGTAAGCACGTTCTAGATGTACCTCAGCAGATCAATTTTAAAGTGAAGACTGAGAACGACACAGCAGGCAATCAGGTGGTAAAAATTTCTAAGTGGGGTTGGTTGATTCTAAATCGGCGCTAGGTGTGAATGTGAGTTCTTCCGTGTCTTCGTGTGTTAGCCCTGCAAGAGACGGGCAATGTGTTCCAGGTGTGCTCTGCCTTTTCATCTGTCATTACATAGAAAGCTGGAATAGGCTCCAGCCCACCTCACCAAGGCTGTGAAATGAATAACTAGAAAAAATGGATGGCTTAGGAGTTGGAATGAGTTTTATTTTGATCATGTTTTACTTTGCATTAGCAATTAAACTACTCGGTACCACAGCCAACCTAAACTAGTTGGTCCAAAAGCTGTAAACCTGCAGAAAACTTCAAGGAAGAAGGTAAAAGTCAGCAGGGGAGCAAATTTGACTGTACTTATGCTGGGCATACACTGTGCGATTTTTGGCCCATTTTGAGCCGATTTTTGAGTTTTGGTGATCGGCCCGATTTTTGCCTTAATCGTGCGTCGTGCATCGTGTAGTATACGTGGGGTAACGAGAAGCGATTGACACCTCACAACCAGCTCCTGATCATCAATCGTCGTGAGGGTGTCATTGTAGCTTCACACACTGCGCACGTGCAAACACATAAACGTCGGCGAAAAAGACGGAGTAGCATGGCAGCGCAGCGTATTGTCTGTACGCACAGTGTGAGCACTCAGGTCGCATCAGAGCATCGGGCCGTATAGTGTGAGACCCTGCATCGTGACCTACGAACTTCTAACCCCTGTGAGTCAATCGTACAGTTTGAGCAGGAGCTAAATCGCGCGACTGAAAAAATCGCACAGTGTCTGCCCAGCATTAGTGATCTACACATAGCTTCAGCACTTACACTTTAGTATTATCTAATCAATGTAATCAGTGTGTTATTATGTGTCTCTGTGCGACAGAGGAATAGCTTAGAAACGACTAGATGAGTTTTTAAATGGTATTTTAAGTCTCATAATTTAATAGAGACACGTGACAATATATGACAACACTCCAAGTCTTTGAATGTGTGTGTGAATGGGTGGATGACTGTAATGTAAAGCGCTTTGGGGTCCTTAGGGACTACTAAAGCGCTATATAAATACAGACCATTTACCATTGTCAGGTAAAAGGAGCTTGTATCCACTTTTGTTTTTTTGACTTCACACTTTCATCTTCTCTCCATTTCAGATGTTCCCTATCCTTACTCATGCTAAAGCAAAACCACTGCCACATGGTTTCTATTTCAGGCTGGTTTCTCCTCTAATTATTCAGCTCTGAGAAAATGATAGCAAAACAAAACCTCTCCCTAAGATGACAAACACATATTAGATATGCTTGGAAATGATCCCTTAGCACCAAGTCTCACAACTAAAATGACTGGCACTGATCATTATCATCTTTGAGAAATGATCCTCAGTCTGTCAATTCTGTCTTTCACCTTGCTTTGGTTTCAGCCTTCATGGTAATAAAGTAGTCTGTGAGAGAGTTTTGATAGTTCAGTAGAAAAAAAAGAGTATATTTCTGTGTGTCTTATTTATGATTTCAAGCTCTTTTAATCCCTTGAATTCTAGTTTTAGCAAGCCAAAAGTTACTATGGTTACAAAAAACCTACAGAGACCGCCACATTAGTCCTCTTTGTACTAGCTGCAAGTGATATGCATGTTATTTTACAACTTTTGTACTGTGTGTAACTAAGTCATTTGTGCAAAAATAATAACAATTTCCCTTAAAACACATATTTAATGAATTCACGTATTAAGGAGTGATGGCTTCTGCCAGTCACAAACTAAAAACAGCTAATTCTTTCCCCATTTTAATCCACACATGATGTTGTGTTTCGGTGTTTCCAGTTTGCTAAGTTTTTCCAGTAAACACACATCTGGAAAACATAAATTCAATCATACAAAAAAAACAAAAAAACATTATTGCAGAAATAAATCGAGACACTCAGTCCAAGATATTGTTCTCAGATGAAAATGTATTAGTTTATGAATATAAATCAACTGCTTCTCTATTTACACATATTTGCAGAGTAGATTCATATTTTTGATTAATTCCAGGACATGTCTTAAGTCTTTGAGGGAATGTTACCGTCAGCATGTTCCATGTCGGTTTTAAGGGCTCATCTCATCCATGTTATTGAAGTGATGTCAAACAAGTGAAGGGCTGGCATCTTATAGACAAACTATGACTCAGGGCTGGAGCAGAGTAATCGACTTCCACTAGATGAGATGATCAGCAGGTATGATGGTCGCGGTTATAAGTTACTTTTAGAATATCAAGTCTTGTGACGATACATGTCATGACACAAGTCTTTATAAGAAGATTATAAGTTAGTTGATCTCTTTCTTAATATTTTTGAACTTTTAAATATATATAGAGTAGCAGGTAAATTCAGTGATGGGTCAAAACTTCAAGCTCTAATTGAATATGTATTACCATTAAGGATAACTTCAGTTCGGGCTACCAGGATGAGTCCCCAAAAGGGCAGCACCATCTTGGGATACACCCCGGAGCTGAAGCTCATTTCATAGTTTGAAAGTAAATTCCGGCACTCAGAAGACACGAGATGTCTATAAACTGTGACTGTCCTAAAAATATGTAAACTATTTTAAAAAGTCACATACAAACACACCACGAAGCAGCTTTTCTTGTAGCTTTCTGTGGATTGAGTGTTTTGGAGAAACATCTGAAGTATGATGGGCATACTTGGCTGCTTGCTGTTTCTTTTCCTACCTCTGTTTCCTGCTTTCCCTGTATTTTGGGTGTTTCCACTAATCAGCATAACCACAAACCGGGACGTCTGCAGGAAATCCTGCATATGGTAGCTCTGTGACTGGTTAAATAAAAATAAACCTCAGATCGGTAAAAAACAAAAGTACTTATTAAGGGAGGAACAGCTATCTTTCTGGTGACATTGTGGCCTCAAATGACGTCTCAAAAACATTTTGAAGTGACGCCTGAAACGTTTTAAACTTAGTTGAACTGTGCGAGTCTGCTCCTCTGCTCCCTGTATACACAGCACCTCAAGGCCAGCTCTAATGTCTAAACTAAATATGTGGATGACTCCACTGAGCCACCATCTCGTCACCATTGTGGATGATGACTCTGCTCATAGAGTCAAGATCAGCCATTTGACACAATGGTGTCAGGATAACAACCTTGCCCTCAATGCCAACAACACCAAGGAGCTGCTCATGCACTTAGGGTGGAGAAGAAGAGATCGTGCACCCATTTACATCAACAGAACCCCAGCTGAGCAGGGCAGTGAGTTTAAATTTTTTGGCATGACCATCATGGAGGACCTGAAATGGTCCACACACACCAAAAATGTGGTGAGGAAGACCCAACAAAACCTGTTCAACTTCTGTTATCTGAAGGAATTCAGTGGATCATCAAAGACACTCACAAGCCTAACGGCAACCACACCTGTAAGAACTCGTGAAACGCTGCAAGTGCATTCTCTATTTTTACACTGACATGCCGTGTTTGTGGAAGAAATAAAGCCTTTGTTTATGAACTATGCACCATCTCAATATTAAAATCATCTGACTCCAAAGCCGTCTTTCCCAGTGAACCATTACAGTCAGAGATGGGACCACAAAGCAAATGAACACAATAAGATGATTTACACAGTGACACTGTGTGACTCATTTTCTGTGAATCACTGTGGTGTTGAACTTTCAAAGATGAGGTCAACCGCTACATTATTCAGATAGAACAAAAGAGGATTTGAATATTCATTGGGAGCCGAGAAAGGGGAACGGTTTTCCATGAATCGTCTTGTGCGATCAGACTATACATAGGGCACATATAATCATTCATTAATAGCAGCAGTTGGAAGCAAGGATTTATAAACACACAACACAATTGTTATATTTACACGCAGGGTAAACAGATCATCATTTCACTTAAGCTTAATTTAGTATGTAACATCAAGCTTTCCTTTTAGCAAAGCTTGCATTGAAAAAAAAAAACGCTTGTTGCAGCAGGAGATCATGTTGTGGGTGTGCACTATAAAACTTTTTTCCACTGTGACACAGATGTTCCCTCTCTGCTGTATACTTAAAAAAAATATAACCTAAAATTAGCTGAACTGTGACGTCCATGCATTCCTCCCTGCATTTTCTTTTTTTATAGTTTAGTGCGTGCACGCTGAGTATGTGCTCAGGTTCACTATTTTAATCACTCGCATGCTGACATAATTGGTGCTTTCACACACGAGTCTCTCTCTGAGCTGTGGACGGATGGTACAGAGAGAATTCTTGACAAGACTTCCACTCACGTGTCACGAGGGTTTGCCTGCATGCTCTGCAAACTCTCCAACAGACTTCTTTGCAATCTTAATGCTGTTACTAATAATATTATCGCAATATTCATATGAAAAATTAAAAGAAGTAATCTTCGGATCTGATGGAGATCTCGGTACAGACCTTTTTTAAAATAAATTAACAAATTATGTGCAGCTGCTATTTAAGAAGGTCAATTATGTCAGTTTCAAAACACAGATCTTATCTGGCAGCTTTCTGGTTTCCAATTCTGATACTCTATAAGTCGGAGTTTTATTAACCAATCACAAGCAGGCTCATGTGGATGTGGAAGGCAAAAGGCAGAAAGATTTTAAACCAATGGCTTTTGTCTAATCAGCATTTTGCTTTTTATCATTCATAACCCTTTATCAGGCTATAAACCACACATATCAGCTTGATTTGCATTATAACAACGAATAAAGTCCTATATCCTCCAATAACACTAGGGTTGAAATTTTGAGAAGGAAATGTTGGAAAATTTGAATTCCATGTATTTCAGCGAGTGCCCTACAGAGGATCAGAGATAAATAGAGACTGGCGGATGTAGACAGTGTTCTTCCTGATATTTTTTGGCTAATTGCGTGTTTTAAGAAGAAGTCGGCTTGGTCTTTGAAACAGCTAGACCAATACACTCCTTGTAAAAATGTCCCATGTGAGAATCTCTTCAATCAGCTAAATGTGATCACATTTTCGAATACTAATAAAATACATTTAGACACATTTGGATATATTTAAATACAATTTGAGTCAAAAATAAAGGGGCAAAGGAGGCAATTTCTCACAAAATGTAGAGAATTCACAATCTTAAAGGTCAATTTGCATTAAACTTTGCATTAAACTACTCCAGCCCCGCTTAAATTCATCATTTGCATGCAGAAGTGTGGCGCATATTCCCATACAACGAGACAGCACAAATATAGTGACAGCGGCAGCCAGCGATGCTGTTTCTTTCTCCCTGAGTATTACTGGACCGTGACCAGTTGGTGATGTACCACTTGTATGTATGTCTGCCATTGTTTCACTCAGAACTCTCAGCATGAACAGCTAAAGATAGACTACAGGGTAAAATATCCTCCCATGCCCTCTTCCATGTCACAGTTACATAAACCTCATGCCCTCCAAGAAACCCTTCCATAGTTGGCCGAGCAGGGATCGCACTCAGACGTACATCCTGCTGTTACGCAACCAAGCAGCTTGGCAGGAGCGACTAAGAGAAGCCCTTGGCTAGGCTCAAACATATAAAGATACTATTCCTTCCTTTGCTAAATGAAATCTAAAGGCCAAGGCTCAGTGGCTAAAGCTAGCCTCGGGGGGTGAGGAGTAAGCTGAGCATTTAAACCTCACAAGTTTACTACCGCTCACCAACAAAGAATACGTCTCATTGTCATTGCATCGTAACATCAAAGTGTCATCTTTTTTCTAGTTTACAAAAAAGCACTTAAGAATAAGGTGAATTAGTTTCTGTTCATGAGCCAACAATTTTCAACAAAGTTTCAATGGATTAAACAACCAGGCAATGATCCGGAGACATAAATGTAGTAACAGCTTTTCAATAAAGTGCTACACCTCATTAAAACTTTATTAAAACTGACATGTACCTCAACCTAATACAAAACACAATCCTCATATCGCTTGTATTTGGAGAACCAGATATTTTAATTTAAAGGTTCTAGTTGCACTGCCATGCTTCACACCAGCAGCCTTTGGTACATGACTAAAATTAAAGGTCAGAAAAGATTTTATCTGATTACATCACCTTCTGATAGAATCACTGCTTTGGTGGCTTGTTTTCACAACATAGACTGTCAGGCACAGATTTTAGCTGCAGCCTAATGGTTGTTAGTGCAAAACAAGATTCCCACCAGGGCTGACCATATTAAAAACAGATCCAATTGCAGTACTGTAAGGCACCAAGGATCAAAGCACCCACAACAAGGCAAGTGTTACGTGGTGATCATGTTGTATAATATTATTATGAAACTCTTGTAGAACAAACATAGGGCATTCTTTGGGTTTATCTGTGAGGCCAGTGCTGGAGAACTAAAGGCTGTTATTGTCTTATTGGTAGATGAAGGGTGAAACATTTTTCAGGTATATTTCCAAAAGAGAGGTATGAAATGAACTGGCAGTTAAATGGTTGGAGAAAGGAACAATGACCTCAGAGTGTGCTGTAATGTCAGGAAGTCAGGTGATCCATCCTGCCTCGCATCAATGGTTCTTGGCACACTTTGGGCCCCTTAGTACCAAATGGGTACTTAAAAGCCACAACCTACCTGAATATTGTTGCTGGCCATGCCTTTATGTGCCCATCTTCTGATGGCTGCTTTAATGCACTATGTTACAAAGCTCAAATTATTCAAGTTTTGGGATGTGGAGAAGCGCGAGATTGGCATCATAGTTGTAAAGGAGAAAAATCTGCTGGAACTGTATGATGTTATTAAAATCAATTAAATTCTAAATTTTATTTATATAGCAGCAAATCGCAATAAAAGTCATCTTAAAGTGCTTTGTATTGTAAGATAAAACCCTAGAATAATAGAGAGAAACCCCAACAATCAAATGACCCCTTTGGGCAAGCTGTTGGAGACAGTGGGAAGAAAAAACTCATTTTTAACAGGAAGAAACTTCCAGCAGAACCAGGTTTAACTATCATGGTATGCATATTGCTATCTGCCATTACCGGAGGGAGTGAGAGGAGGAAGATCTGATTATGTCAGTATTAGCCAAACTCTCTGAGGAGCGTTTCGAACACCTTTACCGAAAACGCAACCTCAAGAACTGAAGCAGTTCTGAAAGCCAATGTCCTTCCACAACACTTTCTCACTCTCAAAGCATAATATTTTACGCTAGTAATATTAGATAGAGGTTGTGGCTTTTATTTCACATGCCCTGTGAGGGAAAGAGTAAAGAAAGGTGGTAGAAACCTCAAACACCACTTGCATTAGCTAAACAACTGTAATCACCTCAAAGTCATCACTAATCACTCTGCACAGAAAAGGTCTTGATGAATTCAGGCTACGTCCACACTAGTCCGGATCTTTTTAAAAACGGAGCTTTCCTGGAAAAACGATCTGCGTCCACACTATCGTTTTGAGTCGTTTTTCACACCTTTGCACAGTTTTTCACACCTTTGCGCGTCCAGTACCGCGCATGCGTGAAATGTTAGACGAGCCGACCTGCCTGTTGTTTGTTTACTTTCCGGCTCTTTAAAACGAGCGGCGAAATGGCTAGAAAAAGTACCGAATGTGTCAAATGGAATGATAATGAGGTGGAGTTGTTGCTCCGAGTCACAAATGAGTTCATATTAATCTTCAACACGGCCACTAAAAACTTATTGATTGAAACTGAGCAAACAAAACAACAAAACAACTGCGGTACGATGCCGTCTGACCATCTTAGTTAAAGTGGTCACATGACTGCATCATATGACTAACATACGTCACCGTTTCCAAAAAGCTCCGTTTTCCCTCCGTCTCAGTGTGGACGGGAGGGCGAAACGGAGA
>VUQR01036671.1:0-12472 GCA_015108515.1 Hemichromis elongatus
CGGAAGTAAAAAATGGCGAACACAGCCCGGTTACAATAAGACCCTAAAAGTTTAGCTTGAATAGAATTGTCTCCCCGTGTGCTAATCAAGTCCAAAACTTCAGTTTCTGTCCATTGACTCGCTCCGTCTCCAGTTTCCGCCGCCATGCTTTTTCGTTTGTCTTCTCCGACGCTGATAATCGGCGTCTGTCTTGTGTCAGTGACGTAAAAGACGGATTTAATGCGACACGACCGTTCAAACAGCAGTCGCTTTCTAAAACATCAGATATGTTTCAGATTCATCAGATTTCATCAGATTCAGTACCACATAGGAAAGTCACCCAGATCGGATTTGAAAATATCGGATTTGGGCTGTTCACACTGTCATACCATGGTCAGATATGGGTCACAGAGGGGCAAACAAATCTGATTTGATGCGTTTTTGCCTGCAGTGTGAACGTAGCCTAAGTCACCATTGTTCATTATTTATGGAGGAATTTGTAATATTTTGCTTCAAAATGATGAGATTCTAAATGTTAGCATTTAGAGGGAATTTCTATGTTTGCATATAGAGCAACAGAATTTCAATTTGTAGCAAATTATCACAGTAACCTGCTATATCAATACAAACAGACGGCGTCTATTCAGTTGTCTTACTGTTGGTTTATCAATGTCTTGATGCACTAAAGTCGCTTTGAAAATGGCATCTGACTGTGAGTGCTTGCACACCTTGCCCCTGTCTTCTAAGCAGTCATGCCAAAGGCAACAACATTGCAAGTTCATTGTATACAGTTCCAATACTTTTGGTCTCCAGCCACTGTTTTCCTTGTGTGAGTGCAGTTTTAGAGACTGGCCTGGTTTAATAATTCTGATGTATCTTGTGGGACAGTACAATTTGATGATATGTGGAATTGCAGCCTGGCCCTACTTCAGCTTCAGTTGCATTTTCTTTATATAAGTAAAGAGATTTCCTACATGAACATATGCAGAAAAGGTACAAACTGGTAAATGAAACATGCAAACATTGACAAAGTTAATTTTGAATCCTTGGTTTTGATAACTGTTTTATTTGTTGCAAATATAGTCATTTTGGGTTCAGATATTGCTCCTTTAAATATTGAATACATCCTCACAGCTTTATCTGTGGGGCTGTATGCATGTTTGGTATCCAGAAATGAGTTTATTGCTTCACTGATATATTACTTCTAATCTTCCCTTCAGATACCAAGGTGAAACGGGACTATAACACAACGCATTTTTGTTTGTTTTTCTTTTCCCTTGAAATCACAGTTTTACTGGCATATCCTTCCCGAACCCACAACTAGTATGAATAAAATAAATATGTGGATAAATATTCCAACTGTAAATTCTTTCCCAGCAAATTGTTTTTGTTTATGGTTGCAATATCTGGAGCTTTGAGAGCTTTAATATTAGTTCACCGACTGGCAGGCTGAAGTGAAAAATGTGTGTAGGGATTACTAACTATTAAGACAAGAGAGAGACTTTTTTTCATGTGAAACTCTAAATAAAGCCCAAACAACTTCCAATAGCAACATCCTTGGAAAGCACAAAGTATTCAAACGGTCGTTTGTGTAGTTTACCCTGGTGCTTAGCAGTCCCACAGCAGATCCTGGAAAGGTGCAGGAAAGGACTGCTTTACTCAGAGTGTACATTGTGACAGCCGGATGGAGCTTTGAGAAAATAAAAGCCATCGGGTCCCCATGTAAGATGACACGATGCTCATTTGCTTCAGAGGTGAGAAATACTCAAGCCCATGGTGCTGCATGACCTTGGCAGTTGTGTCCCCAGGGAGAAATGAATTAATAGCTGACCTTTAGATTAAATTCTCTGCAGTACTTTCCCCCTGTCTTTGCTGTCTCAGACAAGTGTTTAGTTTCTGTACAGTAGGCTGAATAATGAGCTTTTCGAACATGGTCCATTTAGTAACACTGTGTTCACACATAAACTGTAATATAAGTGAATATTAAGTAGGTATGAAGTGCCATCAATTAAGAAATAAAAAACGCGTCATGCTGTGTTAGAGGGAAGCTACGATAGTAAAAGGTCCAAATGACAAAAAAGTCCACAGCTTATTATTCCCATGGTTGAGTTTTAATTAAATCAAAGATACAAAGAAACTATATGGGACAAAAGTTGGATAAAAATGTTTAGACAAATAAAATGTTACCATATTGATTGTAAAAGAGTTTAACTGAATCATGCAAGGGAAAATTTAACATGTGTACCAAGTATCAATAATGAAACATGTATTCAGAACCACAAATATAAAAGTCATGAGCTGGAAACCACTAAAGTTGGGTCACCATTGTCAGTCTTCTAAGGACAATGATTGCCTACACAAGAGTGAATGACTATTGTCAAAGAGATATTTTATTTAGGATCAGAAAGGTGGATGATGGGCAGAAACTGCAGAGTGTAAATAAGAAGACTACTGACAAAGATTTTAAAAATCTGTCTTTGCCAGGTTTGACCTATTTTTGCCCTTCAGCAATTAAAGGTGGATTGGGTATTGAATGCGATAACTCAAAAATGAGGCAATGTAGGGGTTTTACATTTACACCTTGGGTTTATTTACTAAAAATCTTGGACTATTCAAATCTCACCAGCCTTAACCTTAAGGTCAAGGTCAGAGGTCAAGTTTTCTGACATTTTTTTAAACCTGATAAATCCAGAAAGATGTCAACCAGGACTTTCAAATTGATACGATTTGTGCATCTACTAAAAATCTAAGACGAGTGTGAAACCCAGTGACCTTGATCTCAAGGTCAGAGGTCAACTTTTCTGCAAAAAAAAATTAAAACGTACAGCTCTGCTATCACTTCCGACATAAATGAAGACAGATAACTAAACAGCAGTGATGTTTGAAGGGTTACTGAAGTCGGACTAGCTGGTATATAATGATGTGCTACGTGATTGCTAACGACGCAGCTGTGTTAGCATAACATAAATACAGTGAAGCTGGAGGATGAATGCTAACTTCTTTCCACTCGATAAAAGTTAAATTGAGGGTTCCTGATGATTAGGAACAAATGCATGGCAGGATGCTGTAAATGGACCAAACTTCATTCAGGAGAACAACTGAGATAATCGACCCACAATACCAGGTTAGTCATTATTATATTGCAACAACATGGAATCAGTGTTGCCAACTCAGTAAGGAAAATCGCTGTTGGCTGTCCTAAAAGTCCATGAATGATGCCATCGCCTATTTAGCATAATTGGTCATGCTAATGTAATTGTAACCTACGTTGTAGGAGAGAAATCACATCATGGAAGAGACATAAAGTGAGTAAAAAACTCCCTCTTTTCCACTTCTTCCATGTACAAATTGGCCACGATGGGTGAAACTGGGGAACTTATGGCACACCCATGTATCTGCCTGTAGAACTGACCCTTGTATGTGAAACAGGTGGAATGAAGACACACTAACAAAAGCAAACACGCTTGGTCGATGCTGAGAGTGGTCCTGTGGCTGAGGTTGGTGTCATCCTGTGATCTCTTACGAACTACCTCCAACGCTTCAGCGACTGGGATGCACTTCTTCAGCTGAGACTGAAGACGTCACCTGGATGAGTGACGAAACGTTTCTCCCACTGAAAACGCCACATCCAGATGAACAGAATCAATCTTTGGAGATTTGCTTACCTGGATGTTGTTTCAGTCTCTTAAACATACAGAGGAAATCCACCAAATCATCAAAGTAGCATTTTTCAATAAAGAAAGTGGAAAATTACACTGTCACACCATATAAAAGAAGCAAGTGGTCAGAGAGCTTTTTTTTTTTTTATATTTATAAGTTTTTTATATAAGCTCTTTTATTCATACAAACTGTCACTTTATTATGCAGACTCAGCACAGAGCATCATCACTTTTCCCAAATCCAAGACTAGAGAATAGATTTGTAATCTGTCACATTAATATAGTAGCAGCCATGTTTAGGGTGATATGAATCCAGTCAAATGCTACAATTCATATCAATAAATATGGGCTTTCTAACATCCACTGATATTTTTAAGTGTGCAACTGGGAAGCACACAAATTTGAATGAAATGCCTGTAAAATTATCCATCCATCCTCTTCCGTTTACCCTTCTCACAATTCATGGGCAGCCTATCCCAGCTGCCATAGGGCAAGAGGTGGGATACATCCTGGACAGGTTACCAAACTGTCACAGGACTAACACAGATCGACAGACAACCATTCACACTCACATCCACACCTATAAGCAATCTAGAATCACCCGTTGACCTAACCCACTAATCGCACATGTTTAGACTGTTCTTACCTGTTTATTTCTCTCTCTCTCTAAGCTGTCTCCATGCTGCTCTTTCCTTTCTGTCCCTTTCTGCTCTCCTCTCTCAGACCTTCACCCAAAATTTAAATGTTACAGTAAAATGTATTTACAAACTAATGAAATGCATTTATATAAATGTTCAGACTGAATACAGGCTGCTGCTGCTAGACATTTTACATCATTTGGACTTGCTCTCACTTGGATCTGGAGCTGTACTGTAAACAAACACTGAAGCCCAGAACATGAATAGAAGTCTTTAACGAACAGAAATAATAAAGTAGCTCCTTTGTTATTTTTGCAACTAGCGATGTATCAGCATGTCGGTGGCTCAAAAAGCTAAAATTAGCTAATCATCGCTAGCGTTCTAGCAAATGTTTTTGACTATTTAGAGACCAAATAAAAATAAACAGACACTTCAGGAGTCACAGCATCACCCCTGCATTATCAGAGCAGTTTGCACTTTTGCTATATTTCAGTTAAAGTGTGTTTTAAATCTGGATCACTGATTTGTGCCATGAAATGAAACAATTTCTACTTTCTGCCACAGAATAGCAACTAATGACAAGCTACGCTGTTGGAGCGTGAGCGCACTGTCACGTATAGATATCAGCAACACTGGATATTTTTCCCTCTATCCTGTCTGCAGTAGATCAGTTGGTGAAGATAAAATTAAAAGACAAAGGTCAAAATAATACTAAAAGACATCATCTGTACTACTATTCGCTTATGGCTGTATTCATACACTGTCAGGAGTCGATTAATTAAATGGCAGAATTGTGTGTTTAATTTTTTTTCTTTCAATTTGGCTGCAGACACAAGGTTGCGTTTCCCCAAGAATGCATTTGTATTTGTTTGCCAGGCTCACTGGTGTGTACCTTAAAGGATCAAAGCTACAAAGCCCCTGTGATTTATCTTTCTCCGTCTTTCCTGTTGCAAGTTCGGCTCCTGATGGCACAACCCCGGACCATAATGCTTCTGTCACTCACAACACTGATTCAATTTACTCTCATTTCCCGCTGTCTGGATGCCAAGGGCAATAAAAAGGATCAGATCAGTCCAGTGTTTCAAAGCATAAAAAAAGGCACATTTAACCAGCACGGTATCAACTGGGAGCCAAAGAACAGGCTGAAAATGTCAGCAATAAATGACAGGACGTAGTAATACATGGCATTCTGTGACATTTATGTATGTGTGGTATCATGTCGCAGGGCTAAAAAGAAATCTGCCTCGGAAACACATTTTCGGTCAGTAATACAGGATGTGGTGACATTCGCTGACCTCTCTAGTCCTCATCATTTAACATCACACCATGTCCAAACACTCCACCAGTAAATATTTAACCATGTAGTTTGCTCTTAATGTCAATATTTTATTGATGTCAAAGTGGTTAAAGGTGTGCTGGATTGATGTTAAAATCTGCCATTGGGGTGAAACTGAGTTCACCAGTAGGGACAAATGGCGCTGCATCCATTATTTATCAGATTCATTGCTTTTACCTCTTAGTTGCTGCTATGTGAAGCCATACGGCCATATTTCACCTTTTAAGTCCCACAGCTACAGAGTTGATTCAGTTTCTTTGTTTTTCACTTCACCTCGCTGCCCTGCTGGCACTTTTCTCAAATTCAATCCAGTTTTTTTTTTTTTTTTTTTTTACAAAGATGTTTCATTACTGTCTCATTGAGGAAACAGTTTGCCCTTTAAAAGAAACCCAGTGCAGGAGTACATATGATTCCCCTCCTCGTCACTTTCCGCACACCGTGGCAACATTTGCATAACATTTCTCGGGGCCGGTCTGTGGCTCTGATGAGTCGGAGGTCCTGCTTGCTGGAGAATATGGCAAGTGAAGTGTGAAATAAAGCAGCATATGAGACCTTGTTCTCTCACGGTGGTGGTGGTGTAGGCGGCAGTGGAAAAGATCGCAAATAATGGGGACAGAGATCTTGTGACTGTCATAACCAAAGCACTAGAAATAGAAACCGAGCAAATAGCTCGATTACGTTTCTTTGAAACAACTGACTCCACTCGCTTTAATCACACATCTTTTAGATTACAGAAATGTCAGCAATGTGCTCTGACTTAGAGGATAAACAAGAAGAGGGAGAGTTTAGCGTCTTTGTACTGTAATAATCAGGTTTCCCTTTTTTACACAAATATTGTATGCAGATATGATGAAAGCACATCAGTTCTCTTCGCTGTTAACGCACCCAGATCCACAGCATTAAAAAGTATATTTATGAAGCTCGTCTTGCGTGGCAGCCATTCCCAAACTTACCAATGCAGTGGCCCATTCTCAAATCTGAAGGTCAACTGTGGTTCACGCAAACTTTAATTGAATGTGATTAGTATAACTAATAAAAACTACTTCATGTTTTTTACTTTCATCGAAGTATTTTAGTGTTCTTACAGTTTGCTTCTTGTTGCTATTCTCCAGCCTTACTTTCAGTACCTGCCATTTTTGGACATTCCCACCATTCTGTGCTTTATATTCCAGGAAATCTTCAACAATAGGACAATCCTCTATAAACAAGCATTTGGTGACAGTGGGAAGGAAAAACTGAGCTCACAGAGGGGCCGTGATCAGTTATGGATGAGGGGAAGGGGAAGACACATTATTGACAAGATACAGGACACGTTCAAGATCAATGGATGGATCATCATCCACCAGGGTACCTGCTACCCACACTGTAGCAGTCACTGCTTTGTGGAGTTCATATGTTTTGTTTTCCCAATAATTATTTTTTTTTTTTTAAAAACATTGTTATTCGGTTATTTAATATTTTATTCTATTTTTTAAGTAAATCACACATTTCAGTACTATTAAGGTTTTAGGTCAGGTGGTGGATATGTCAGGCCTCACCTCCACTAATATGGACCTCTGAAACTCGTTGGTGCCTTTAGGACCACAATCTGAAAATCTAATGTCTAATATAGCCTGCTTTATGGTACAGGCCAAAATAAACTTGGTAGTAGCCAAGGGTGAAGGTTGAAGCTTCAAAATGTAGAGCCAGAAGGCAATAAATGATGTCAGAGAATTAAACAAGTGGATAGCTGTGCAACATGTCTTTACGTTTCTTTCCATTTTATAGAGCTGGTTGATTCAGGACCATGCACAGACAGGTATTACCTTCAGAATATATTCGGACAAAAATAATATAGTAACTAATAAAATTAGCAACTAAAACCCTTAAAACTTCCTAGCCTATCTTATAAGTATACAGTGTTATGGTATATGCATCTACCTAAATATTCGCCCCTTTAAACAGATCACAGTAAAATAAAATGTGACATTTTGTTGTATCTCGAGCACTTTTTAACATATAAGGTTTTGGGATTTAATGAATTCCCTTTAAAAAGAATAAATAAGTAAGTGCAATTGCCTGCTAACGTTCAGCACTACAGATCAAAGGGATTTGTTCATGTGTTGTTTTGTTTGACCAACCGTGCAAAATCCAAAAGGATTCACTTTACTTTGAAGTGTTCCATCAAAGATCAAATACAGGTAGTGTTAGGAAGGTTACTTTTAAAATGTATTTCACTACAGATTACATGGCCCAAAATGTATTTTGTAACGTATTCCGTTAAGTTACTCAATGAGAGTAACATATTCTGAATACTTTCTGTACTTTTTAATATATTTTAAATATTTGTTCAGTTCTCTTCTAAACCCCTGTAACCATCTATTGTAGGATTTGAGCACTTACTAAAATAAAAATAAAAGAGTTCTAACATCTCACATGTTTATTAAGCGATATTAAGCTTGTGTTTCTGTCATGTAGTGATTGTGCTTAACTGTATGAAGCTTATTAGATGTTATGAAACAGATGATACTTAAAAGCGAATTTTTGCCAAAGTGCTTAAGATACTTTTTTAAATTATGTTTTCTCTTAAAGAAATCTACTACATTATGTGCCATATTTTAATGTCATGTATAATTTCCCTCGGAAATATTAATCACAGTTAGTTTAGAGGGGACGGCAGTAAAAAAAAACCTCTGATGTCATTAAGTACACTGACGTTCCAATTGTAGAATGATCGCGCTGCGTTCTCGAAAACTCTGGACTCCCATGTGAACTTACTAACAGTCTACACTCTATGAACTAGCCTCAGCTAACGCCAGCTAACAATGTTAGCTTGGTGGAGAGTAGCCTTCATTAATAGTAATAAAAATCACACAACAATCGCACATCGAAGATACTGAAGTTTCACCCATCCCATTCTTCTTCTTTGGTGCACTGCTGGCTCTGGGTCCATTGTGTAAATGACGCCACCCACATTAACAAGGCGCTTACATAAGAGCCTTTATTGCGTGTTTTGTTTGAGTTTTCAGCAAATAGAATCAGAGAAACTGTATTAATTCCAGATGGAAATTTAGGTTGTTTTTTTTAAAGAGCCATGGGTCATACTTAGCCTTGTAAGATGACTAGATGCTCATCCAACTGAGCTAAACCTGCATCCAACTGTGTTTAATCACCAAAATTGGAGAAGCCATAGAGAGGGGATAGCCTAACATATGAAACACGAAATGAACAGCGTGTATTCTATTTATTTTAACAAAGTAACTGTATTCTGATTAACAATTATTTAAAGGGTAACTGTAACGGAATACAGTTACTCATTTTTTGTATTTTAAAAACGTAATGCCCGGTACATGTTTTCCATTACTTCCCAACACTAAAAAAGGTTGTATGGACTATTGCGCTGTTGAATAGGCTTATAGACAACTAGTATGTTTTTTTAAAAATAAAAAATCCCTCCACTAGTTAATTATTTCAGGATTAGTTTATTGATTTTCTTTCTTTAATATGTTGCAGAAAATTTTAAGTCATTAGGCAGTGTATCTGTTAGTTAGTAAGTAAGTTAGTCAAACACTCCTCGTGAGTCCTTCATGTGGCTGTAAGTCCCATTATAAATTTTAAAATTGTGTTCTTAAGTACCGAATTCAGTCAGGTCTCTATAGGGGGAAAGCATTAATAGCTGCAGAGGCAATTTTATGTGTTTCTGACACAATTAGCTCAAATTAAATGTCATAATAAAAAAAAGCGAGGGAATGAAAGGAGTGCAAAAGTCTTATGATGACTCAGGAGCCATTGTGTGATTAGACCACATACGTACACCATAAATGAAAATTATGATCCCTGTCATTTGCTCTTTGAGTCAAGAGAAAAAGAGAGATTTTCCAACAATGCATAAGTGCAAAGGCCTCTTACAGAGGCGCTGCTCTGTAATTAGAAAGTCACTGGTATCAATCACCCTGCAGAGGCAGGCTAATTTTTTCATCATCAATTACCTTGAACATTTTGGACGCTGATCAGATGAGAGCAGTCTTAAACCCACTGCCTAGCTGTCATTGACACTAATGGAATTTTAAATCTTCTCCCACAGTGGAGTTCTACTTAAGTGCAAGGCCCAATTATGGGCACGGTAATTTAGCTAATCTCCTTCAAAAGCAACGATAGGCTGCAATCAATATCAAAATATGTCCCCTGCTTAAAAGCGAGCAATTTCCTTCCATTCTGTCACACCGGGTTTCCACTTCAAAGTTAAATACCGCCCTACAACCGGGCAGCTAATCTCTACCTTGGAAAAAAAATAACATCATTTATGTTTCAGATCGCTGTTTCTTTTATGTTACTTTGCTTTATGTTTAGGAGTAAATGTATAAACAGATTTATGTTGAATCATCAAATACTGTGAATAAAGCAGATCTCACACAGAGCGGTGCAGTCAGCAGTGTGGATGTGGTTGTAATTATGGTTTGAGCTCCGACTCAGACATAAACGGTAAAGAACAATAACATGACCTTTTACTGCCCCTCTTCACAGTACATAATGTAATAAAAGTGATACAATATATCGTTTGTTTCCTGGTGTTGCAAAATAAACTACTTATGGCAGTATTTGTGAGTGTTTTGATGGCCACTGTATTGGCTATATTAATATCTTAAAGTTCTCACTTTTTCTTATATTTAATATAACCACACTACGGACAGACAAGCGACTGTTGTTATACGTTGTCGTTAGCAACAACGACGACGGTAAAAACCATGGCGTGGCTCCACCGTCCGCTTGTTTATTTTCCACATAAACCTTTTACAAAAAGCTCAAGATCCTGTTAAGACTTTTCAAAATAAACTGAATCACGTGAAAGAGTATACAGAGTGTTTACGCATGAGAAGCTAAAAAGAGCGGTGCTAAAAAATAAACCTTAGACTGAAACGTTAGAACAGGCTTTTCCCCGCAGCACGCCGCGTAATAAATACCCACAGAGGAAATATCGGCCATAACAACATATGTCTAAAAATGTATAGTTTCATGCATCGGTTAAAACAATAGACTCCAGGTACACGACGCCCAGCTGAAAGCACTTCACGCAAGTCGAGCTGCCCGAGCTTCACAGAGTTTACAGAAAATGTTAAATTTTAGTGATTTATATCGTTGCCGGGACGATAAATGTCTTATATCAGGATATGTGATTTTGGTCATATCGCAGATATCGCATATCTGCTATGTTTATGTTGTCCCTCCAAGTCCTGTTGTGCCAACTTGCACTTCTTATTAATTTGTCTAAGGACCCCAGCAAACATCTATTTAGCTTCAAACTGACCTCAGTCTCATGTGAAGAATCATCACTGGTGAGAGATACACTTAATCGTCAAAAGTATTCACTCGCCCATCTAAATCGTTGAATTCAGGTGTTCTACTCACTTCCATGTCAACAAGTGTTTAAAATCAAGCATCCAGACCGCTCCTACAGGTATTTATGAAAGAAGGGGTCACTCTCGGTAGCTCAGTGAACTGCAGCGTGGTTCTGTGAGAGGTGTTGCCTGTTCAACAAGTCCAGCCGTGAAATTTCCTCGCTACTCAATATGCCTCAGTCAACTGTTGGTGGTATTATAACAAAGTGGAAATGATTGGGAATGACAGCTACTCAGCCATGAAGTGTAGGCCACGTAAAATCACAGAGCGAGTCAATTGCTACAGACCTCCAACCTTCATGCGGCCTTTATTAGCACAAGAACGTTTGCATAGAGACTTTCTGATCTGTAGTAAGCATTTAAGAAGCCAACGTACTTGAGCAGAAAATCCAAACACTAATATTAAAATCCCCTTTGTTCTTTCTAAATTATCTTCACCACTTCCAGAAATTCATTTTGTCTTCCCTGAAGCCGAGTGTAGCTGGATTTAACATCACACTCAAATCTAAAGTAGATTTAGCAAACATGCTAAATCTAGTTTTCAGTGTAAGCGCACACAGGAACACAAAAGGATAAATAATGATTCTCTCAGTGAAACACTGTGTTGTGAGCATTTCCACAGTGGACTCTTTGTCTCGTTAAATTACATTTTATATCACGATATCAATAATTTACAACTTTCCAGGGTTGAAATTTTATAGGCTGCTCAGTTTAGTAGCTATTATGTTCCTTATTCCTCAACATGACAGACTAGTGAAAAGCTTCTCTCTGTGAATAGGAGCTATATCATCTCTCGTCTCTATTTCTGTTCACCGCTTAAATTTAGCATCAGGTTCATTTCATATAAATGTACCAGTGACTGATTTTGACAGTGTAATCAATAATCTCAGACAATGTCTTGACTTATGAATGTTCTCAGCTGAGCTTCTAATGAGATATTCCAGCGTCATCTTGCTGGCCAATTACAATCTGCTTCAAAGACTTTAAATACGGCCACAAGTAGATGAACACAAGGAAAAAATCAGCGTGTGACCTGCTGTTAAACACGTGCTCTCCCAAGACTGGAGAAAGTAATATTATGTGGACAGAAGTAATTCATACTTTCTCAAAAAAACATGGTTCAGTGAAGCTAAAGCTTTCAGGTTAAGCTGTGTGTGTGAACTTACCCTGTTGCTGGTTGTCACTGCTACTATGAATAAACCAGTGGACACATTATATTCCTGTCTGAATATAAGGTAGGTAATGCTTGATAGAGTTTTCCATCATATCTAATAAATGTGGTTTTCTGGTATAAAGAATGAAGTTCAAAAGTAGAATTCAAAGCCACAGTGGATCAAAAGGACTGAAACAGCTCGGAAAAACATGCTATTTAAACGAGCCTATAATTCCACACACACACACACACACAAAAAAGCTTCTTATGAAAACTATGAAATGCGCTTTACTGACTCTGTCTTTCAGGTCAATAAGTAACTCTGAAGCTGA
>VUQR01036672.1:9536-19658 GCA_015108515.1 Hemichromis elongatus
AACACAGCTGATTCAAATTGCTAAATTACTTCCTCAACAGTTCTCCAGAGGCCTGGTAATGAACTAATCATTTGATTCAAGTGTGTTGACCCAGGGTGAGATCTAAAACCTGCAAGACACTGGCGCTTGAGGCCTGGAGTTGCCCACCTCTGATGTAGGTTATAAAACAAAATAACAGGCACGTATTTAACCCGACTCCTGTCTTTCCATTTGTCTAGGTTTGACGGGTTGCCGACCCTTTTCCCTGTTAAATACTTGAGTGGATGTTTGATACTCTCAAGCCACAACTATGTTTGCCTGCAAATAGCCAGACACTACACTGTAAATATTTGATGTTTACTTGTTCTGTGTTCAGATTGATGTTTTTCTTCAGTACTATTTCAGTTGCTCATCCGCTCACACACAAACACACAGATGCGATGAATATGATACATTTGCGTGCAAGAAGAGGATTTCTTGTAGTGTCGTGATTTGTGAAATTTTGAGAGCATATGGTTGCTTGTCCACCCTGCTTTCAAGTCATCGACTCCACTCCAAACTGAGAGGTATGCTGCAGCTATGACAGATTTGACCTGCTGCTTCACAGCTGCTGTGCAACCCAAGCCTGACACTGACTCCACTGTCCAGCTGTGAAACGTGATCCTCCACCTGTGATTGGGCAGGGCAGACCGAGATGGAGGGGAGGGATGAACAGATAAGCAGACAGAAAGCCAAAGGGTGGGGACACTGGATTAATAGCATGGCACTGAATTTTCTGAACATCCCCTAAATTTACAAGCTCTAATCCTCACCAGATAAGGACACAGCTGGTGCCTGCCCAACCCCAACAAAGCCTCATCATCATGTAATGAGACAGGAAAGAAACAATTCCCCACGGACACACACACACACACACACAGGGCCCAATCAACTGTCTACAACCGGTTCATTTGTTAAAGTGTTTTCACTATTTACAGAGAACAAGTTGAACGCTGCTAACTGTGCCAAACATAACTGTAAGCATGTGAGCAGCGTGGCCAAAGCACACTAATGCAGAGCAGCTGGCATGGAGGGATTTCTGATTTTAAAGCATGGTTTGAAAATGGGATAATAATCCAGATGACCCTGAGGCTGAGGAGGCCAGCAGAAAAGAATTCCAGCCACCATTCAATGAAAACCTACTATGAGCATGAAGTAGTAAGGAAGTTTTTAACAAAAATATGTTGTATACTTTTAATACTGCAAATACTGCAAAAGCATTGCTCTCAAGATAAAGGAAATAAGGGGAAAAGAGTCAACTTTAGAGCAAAAATGACCTTTTACATCACCTGTCTCACTAGTGCTGAATAATGTAATGGTACATTGAACAAATGTTGACTAAATTAAGAGGTCCAAGCTATTAGCTTTGTGCTAGCTGTAATTTAAAATGACAAAAATGAGTAGCTTGGGCCTAATATTAAAATGTATTGTTATTAATCTGTGAATATCCAGGCAGAATATTGGATGGCTGAGACTTGTCAGATTTTATATAATTAACCTTTTAATTTGTATGTTTTTGGGTCATTCGATCTGTTATTTGATCTGTCATAATGTGTTAAAGAGGTTAAAAAAAACAATTCTTATTGAATGCAGTGAAACTCAAAATGAATATACAACCAAAACAAATACTGAAATGGTTATTTTTATTCTGAGACTCTACTAGAGTAGATTTGCCTTGTTTAAAGATCAAAATAATTCTTATTTATAGTTGTGGTCAGAAGTTTACATACTCTCATCACGAGAATGACATCGAGGCAGGTGTGAACTGTTCGTTTTCCTGAGGTAGGAGAGCTCTTTAATGTCTTTACAAAACAAGAATTGCATGGACTGGTTTGGGGGGGTTGATGATTTTTTCTCTTCCTGACACATATATCTATCTGGATATTTGACCACTCTTCTTGGCAGACTTGGTAGAGGTCATTGAAACTGGTTGGTGTTTTAGCACACACCCAGCTTTTAAATGTACCCAAGAAATTTCACAAAGATTGAGGTCAAGGCTTTTGGAAAGCCATTCCAGAAACTTAATGGAGCAATTTCTAAACAAATTCAGTTTCCAGGATCATCAGTTCAAAGAACTGTACCAAAGTACAAGCTGTTCTCCTTTTTCAAGTTACAGAGCACTTTGAGTGCTCAAGTGAAAAAGCAATATACTGTATAAGAACCAGACCGGTGTCATCATGTTGCCAAGCTCGGGAAGTGCACCGCAAACTGTTAACCAGCTTCCTCTCATCTCAAGATAAGGGTCATGACCAAGAAAGAAGCCAAAATTTGTTTGACTAAAATTTGCAGCTGCTCACATAAACAAGCCAAAGTTTTATGGTCAGACGAGACAAAGATTGATCTGTTTATCCACAATGATGAAGTATGTTTGCAGGACTGAAGGCAAGGATTTCAAACCTAAGAACACCATACCAACTGTCAAGCATGACGGTTGGACCATCATGCTCTGTGGCTGTTTTGCTGGTTCATTGCACAGAGTGGATGGAGTAACTAGGAAGAGTATCTCCAGATTCTTCAACCTCACCTCAAATCAGGTGTTGGAAGGGATAAATCAGGCTACCGTTCAGATTCTCGTATGGGCTTCTCAAATTCTCAACCTCAACTCTGCTGAAAATTTGTCAACTGTGCTTAATGGTCAGATGCATGACAGGATACCCAACCAGAACTGTGCCAGAAGCTTAATGGGTTGCATGTGTCCAAAAGTCCAAAATTCAAAGTTGTGCACTCTTGTTTTTTATCATCATTAAAGAAGTGTGCTATACAATCATCACCCTGGAAAAATGAAAAATAAAAAAAAAATCAAACCCCAAACTATGGCCATGATGACTGGATATAAAGTTTTGAATGTTTTTTTTTTTGTATGTATGTAAACAAATCACAACAGCAGCCATCTCAAAACACTTTATCTTGAAAGGTAAAGATCCTACAAAAATACGAAAACAACTGCATCCTTGTATCTTTCCCTCGGCCTTGGTGCAGCCCCTCGGTTCATCCACGCTCTGAAACAAACTGTTTTAGTGCCTTTCCCTTTCAGAACATTCAGTCTTTAAGCCATTTTTTTTCCTGACTGGCTGCTCCTCACAAACAGAAGGTTTAAAGAGAACATGAATGGGACTAATACAACCATATTATGAATGTGTCCTCTCTTTGACATCATAAAGATCCACAAATATGAGAACTTCTCGTCCTCAACTTTTGACTTACAAGGATTTCTTGATGACTTTGAAACTAGTTTAAAAAGAGGATCCATCATCGTAACAACATATAAAATGAGGAATAAGCGTAATAAGGTCCACTGATGTTGAATAAAGTAATAATTATATTAATTATCATATTAGTCATTATGATTATGACGATGATTTATATGATTATATTGCAACACAAAGCTGGGTTAGTAAGAAATGTGCACCACAAGCCTTCCATGCACACACACCACCCCATGCAACTCTTCGCCCAGGTGAGGTACTTACATGTAGCTTAAGTGGTGCCCCCGTGTGTTAGCTCCAGCACCCTCCCTCTCTACCTCAAATATTCCCTCTCACTGCCATAATCCGTTAAGGAGCCCGCCACATCAGCAAAGTCCTCCAGGACCAGGCTGGTGGAGTCCTCACCAATGGGCAGCTCCGGGTCAGACACCCAGGAAGGGTGATAAGGATCATGCAAGGGTTCATCCACGGCTGTCTTCATTGGTCCCTGAGGTTTGGGCTGGAGAGGCTGAGGTTGAGGTCTATCAGGCATCTGGTAGGTGAGCTCTGGGTCTTGGCACTGCTGTTCAGTTTGTTGCTCCCTTGCAGGGCCTCCATCGCTGCCACTGCCACCCTCACTGCCCTGCGAGGCTGGAGCTAGCACGTGGTAGAGGCTTGGCAGGCGGATGTCCAACAGCACGCCACTTTTAATGTAGAGCTTGTTGTTAAGGTTGTAGAGCTTTTCAGCAATGTCGTGTCCCAGCATTACAGAGAAGAGACGGGCGATGTAGCGATCCTTTGATATCAGCATGTAGAGGCGGCGGCGACGCCATGAGATGTAACGGGAATCTTCCTCTGCTGTCAGGGTCACCTGGGCAGAATGAATGACACACCATACTATCAGTGTATAAGTGGTAGCAGCATGGAACAATGTCATCAGAAGCTGGCTGGGGTTTTGCTTGCAAGGACTGGAGCAATATAGCCTCACCAACATATTCTCACCAACAACTCCAAAAGCACCGTATACTGGCATTAGCTTAGACTGACAAAGCTTACGGTTAAAATAAATGTAAACAAAGAAAAGAAAAGAAAAGAAAAAGTCTAAGTGCCTGAAACCTCAATTTTTTTAATCACCATCAGGGGGCGACACTGAGCTGCAAAGATAGTCCAGTTCCATAGAAGTCTGTGAGAAAATGGACGTGTTTCTGATTTTTTTGGTGGGCCTGAGAGGTCAAACACACTGCAACCTAAGAAAACGCCGTCAAAACAGAAGAACGCTACAAAAGCACACAAAACACAACAAAAGTAATACTGTGGAAACATCTTTGCTATTAGTTATTTAGTGTTAGCCTGTTCTGTCACTTATGCTGTGATTAATTCAACTTTCGTTTTATATTCAGCTTCCTTTGTGTTTTGTGTGCATTTGGAGTGTTTTTCTATTTGATGGCGTTTTCATCGGTTGCAGTGCGTTTGATCTTTCAGGGTCACCGTAGCTTTGTGACTTCATTTTTTTAGGAGTTAATTATCTCAGTCGTTTGTTTATTGTTGTGTTTGTAAATTAACCTTGAAGGTAGAAAACAAAAAAGCTACTAGGCAGGGATGTAATTACTATAAAATAACTGTTCATTCAGTATTTGCTGATACTTTAATCATAATAGTAAATTAAATATCCTTTGGTTTTAAACTGTTGATCTAATTAAATAATGTCCCCAAGTTGATGTTTATTATATTTTACTATTTTGTAACATATTAAACACAATATCATGACCACCTAATTGTCCAACGAGATCTTGAGGCCTTGTTTCTACTTTAACTGAACCAGTCCAATGCAACAGGATATGTGAAAGACAAGAGGACAACTACTTTTCCCTGTTCAGCTTATCAGTCAGATGCTAAGTGTGACAACTTGATATCCACCTCTGGTTCCTCCTTTAAGCTCATTCAGTGACAGCAAATCAAGTTGATTTTACTTCCACACCTGAGACAATATTAAGCAGAAACTACATCAGTATCCAGTATCTGGTTGTTGATCAGTGGTCATGACAATTTGGGCAATTTATATCAAGAAACTGACCTCACAGCCCATTGTTGGTCAGTGATGCTGGTTTCAGTCAGTGAGCAAATGTACTGTTTATAAGGTTGGGGAAACCTGCAGTCAGCTGAGACTGAAGAACTCACTTGTATGAATGATGAAACGTTTCTCCCATTGAAAACGCTACATCCAGATGAACTGAATCAGCTTTTGGGGATTTCCTTACCTGGATGATTGAGCATGCATAAAGACACCGTACCTGGAACTTTCCCTCCTCGTTTGGTCTAAGTGACTCCCACTCGGGAGAGTCGAGGAACTGGTGTCCGTGGATGTAATGCAGAAACTGGCCCTCCAAAGACACGTTGATCCTGAGACAGAGCAATAGATACAAGGTTAAAAAGGGAAACGGGATTAAGAAGTGATAATGACGGCAGAGAGAGTTGAAGGTCACTTGGCACAGCAGGTCTAAGACGCTGGAGGTGTATATGGGCAGAAATACCTGTCACAGGCAAGCTATAGGGCTTTAGTGGACAGAGGTTAAGTATGTTATTGCTAACATACTTCGGGGCGATCCTGGGTCAAAGAGTTGGCAGTTCGTCTTGTAATCGGAAGGTTGCCGGTTCGAGCCCTGGCTCCGACAGTCTCGGTCGTTGTGTCCTTGGGCAAGACACTTCACCCGTTTGCCTACTGGTGGTGGTCAAAGGGCCCAGTGGCGCCAGTGTCTGGCAGCCTCGCCTCTGTCAGTGGGCAGCTGTGGCTACAATGTAGCTTGCTATCACCAGTGAGTGAATGTGTGTGTGGATGACTGAAATGTAAAGCGCTTTGGGGTCCTTAGGGACTAGTAAAGCGCTATATAAATACAGACCATTTAATCAAGTTAATTAGTTTTCAAATAGGTTTAGAAAACTGATCTATTACTTAGAATTAGCTCAAATAAACAATCATGTGCTGGGATTTTTTATTAGTTTTTTTTGTCCTGAGGTGTCTTCCAGAGAGTAGAGTGAGCAACTCCTGTTCAGATTTTAATTCGAGTCATTCCCACATGTGCTGCGCCACCACTACTACTTTCATTGTTTGTTTAATTTCAAATTAACACATAATTCCTTAATTTCAGGGACCAGTTATTCTCTATGCACAACAGCTTTATAGTGTTACACGAAAAGTTAGTTTTGTTCTTCATTCGCTGCAGGCTGAACATGTTCATGTCAATGATGGGACTATCGCTCTTGGATATCATCTGACTAAATCTAAAGGCAAATCTAAAGTCACTACAACCTGATGAGGGAACCTAAGGCAGATTACAAAGGCATTTGTATTGGAGAAAGTTGAATTACTGTTATAATATTAATGTGTTTCTCTCTGGAGCCTATTACTGTGTGAAAACAGTAAAACTGCTGGAAGCATTTATTTAGACACTTCAAAACAATGGGTGTTAATTGCATCTATTTGCCAGAGTGTTGCTGCACTAATTACCCTCAAGGCACAACCAAAAGTATTTTAAATGGGGAATCCCTTTCTAAAAGTGTCAGTGCACTGCTGGCACTTTGGCATATGTACTATATGGTCCAGATTTTGTGGGCACACCCTTCCTTCAGATTTCTGTTTCCCTCATTTGATTTGATTAACTTCTACAAATGTTGTTGTTCCTGAAGGGAAGCAAATACAAAAATTACTCATGAATTATAAGAAAGGCTTGCCAACACAGCAGCAATAAAACGTGATTCTGGCAATTCAGAAAATGCAGATGAATAGAAAAATAAAACGGAAATCTTTGCCAAGAAGTCACAGCGTAAGAAAAAAAAACAAAAAACATTTAGCTCATTTGCTCGTAGTTCCAAATTTGGATTGTAAACTCAGAGCTGTCAGCACCGTGGCCAACATTTAATTTAAGGTAAGAGGAGCAGTCAGTGTCGCTCTCCTGTCGGGAGCACAAAGATATCATTTAACCAGCTGGCAGTGAGCGGGGGGGACGGCATACCGGTGAGTCACAGACAAAAATACTCTGTTTACAACATTTCTCTAGTGTAGCTTCCAGGACTGTGAGATCTAATGCAGCTCTGCTTTGAGGATGTTTGGAGGAAGAGGACAGAGTTCCTTTGACAGTTATATACTGCCAACAGTCTCAGAGTCATTAATTAAGTTTACTTTAAAATATTTATGTTTTTTTCCCAGTGTTTGAAAAATGTAAGCCTGCGATATAAATTGATATACTTTAAGCATGCTCTGCTTCATAAATTCGGTCTGTGACAGCACTTTTTATTAACTTTGCCTACTAAAATGACATCAATATCCCGCGACAGCACACAGGAGCTGTGGACGTATGCAGTATGTGGACAGAATGTCTGCACAACAATGCAAAGCACTCACGCAGATTGAGTCTGCATGCATTTGAGTTTCTACATCGAAAATGAAGACTATCGGAGTATCTTCGCATTTGTCAGCCTGCATGTGCATATAGGCCCAAGGTTTTTAACATCACTGTTGGTTAGGGCGTCTCAGTGTTTTTATTTAACAGACAAAACTACTGTATTGTTTCATTGTCTTTGCCCTAATATTCATCATTTGCAGACAGATACGTTTTTTTATGCTTTAAGCAGCCAAAATCAGAGCTTGAAAAATAGTGAAAATTGAATTGTAATGGATGTTATTGATGTTCCATGCCAAGTGGCTCTGTAACTAGGCAAAGGCTCAGTCACACTCACTGGAGTAAAAATAGAACAGCAACCTCCATGCAACTGGAAATCGGTAGCTGCCCTTTGATTACATTAAAGAGACTGATTGCAAGTAGTTGCACAGCCAAATAGTCGACCACTTTTGATTGCAAGGATGATTTCGCAGGTCAACCTGTCTCAAAACAACTACAGTCCAGCTCTGACTGATTGCAGGCACTCAGATTCATTAGAGAAGGTTTGCAAATAGTTGCCTTCTCATTTATAAATGCAGGCAGACTGACAACTGTTTGCAATTAGTCTGAGTCAGCTTGCACCAGTATTGTTTTAACAGAAAACTTGAATCAACTGGTTGCCAGTTGGTTGTATTCCGATTATGTTCCTATATATATAAAAAAGACCACTGAGACCTTATATCATTTTGGGATTTTTGCTGATTCGTCGTAGTAATTGCCATGTCATCACAGACTGACTGTCCATTTGCCATTTTATTGGCATATTGCTTGATTTCCAGCTGGTTTCAACTGATTCCAGGAGGTCTCCGTCTTTAGAGCAACCGTTTCAAAGACAATGTTCACTGCACACGGCTGCAGTAGTTTTGGTCAGGCTCACTGTCTCCAACATGTTCACTATATCAGCCTTAAAGGTGATAATACAGTGTTTGTGTTTGCAGCTTGTTTTTATGTTTAAGTGCTTTACCTACAAGTATTTTTCCTTTTATCATGCAGGTGTTTTAGAACTCACAGAACTCCTAATGCGATAAAATAAGATACAATCCATGATAACAAACCCTCTACAACACTACAACAGCTATCAAAAATTGCAGATAAAAATGCCACTAAAAAAGTCAAAGCAGTAGCTATGTTAGCTATGTGTGTATTCACGAAACCTTGAGATGAGAGTCTGTTTGTAATATTATTAATATTGAATATTAATAATGTGCCAGTTCTTTTAACTAGCTCTCTGATTAGCTTTTTCCTGCTGTTTGCCACTTCATTACCCTGATTTATCTGTAAAACGCGCCCACTGGGAGTCATAAAGCACAGATATTGGCAAATCAAAGTGATGCATCACAAGACGATGTAGTATAATGTACTGCTACATTGATATTTTGTCCCACTACTAGTCTACTGCCGTGTTTTATGGACACACTTGAGGGTGTGTGCCATCTTCTTGGAGATGTGTGCCAAATTGTAATCATGTGGACACACAGACACTCACTCACCTCCCAGAAAGCAGAAAGGAGAGCTGGTCAATGGGGGTCTTTCCCTCCAGAGCATAAGTCTCTCCTGCCTTCAGCTCCAGCACCTTGTTCTCAAAAGCCTTTGCAATCTCCTTGAACACCTGGACAGGTACGCCCAGGGGCAGGTAGACCGCCTTGTAGAGGGAGGCCAGCTCCTCACCCCGTATGCCCTCCTGATGCAGTCGGTAAAAGAGGTGACAGAGCTGAATCAAGCAGACCAGCAGTAGAAGCACGTTCCAGATGAAGACATCCAGGCCGCACACTGTAAGCAATCCCCACAGCAGGAGACACAGGAAACCGGGACAAAGGAAGCCGAAGATGAAGAGGCACCCGTAGGCCCCGCTTCCTCCCATGTAACCCAGAAACAGGATGGTGTTGCCCAGCTGGTAGATGGCTCCCTCTGTGTTGTTGCTCCAGCCATCGCAGAGAGGGGGAAAGAGCAGGCTGTCCAGCAGGGAAGAGTTGTCTGCACTCATGTTTAAATCTTTTCGAATAAGTTCAGGAAAGGCTCTTGGTGCACAAAGCAAAGTTTGTTTGTTCTGTGTGTTTTGTTTTTTTTAAGGGACCAATAAGACTGGTTTTCCACTCAAACGCAGTGCTATTTCTGTCCTATTACTAGATCATCTGTTTGAATTACAGCTTGATTAAAAATACACAGCCTGATACTGACCAAAAATGTCAGAGGTATTTGTTTGTTCCCTTGGCGTGCAGCGGCAGAAAATTCTTTACCGTGAAGATGTTATCACGACTCTATTTGTTGCAGAAACACAGCTGGAATGGGTTTCCTCTGTTTCTTCTACTCTCATCATGGGTCCCTTCCTCTCTCCTCTGGCTTCTCGCCCCGTCTTTCCCTTCCAAGTTTTCCCGTAGTCTTTCTTGCTGTGCTTTTCGGTCTCTTTTTCTCACCCTCTGGCCTGCACTGTAGAGCCAACAGCTGGAAGAGAAAGGGATAAGGGAGGCGGGGGGGGGGGAGTC
>VUQR01036672.1:19678-48719 GCA_015108515.1 Hemichromis elongatus
TAGAGCCAAAAAAAAAAAAAAAAAGGGAAAAGGGGGGGGGGGGGGGGGGAGTCGATAGGGCCCTAGAAGGATAACCATGTTTGGAATTGAAACCCAAGGAGGACAGAGTGGCAGACAGAAAGCAGGCCTGCTACTTAACATAACAGAAAAAGAGAGCGAGAGCGCAAGAGAGAGAGAGAGAGAGGGAGGCAGGAAACAGGAGGGAGAAGAGGGACTATAACAAGTAGTATCTCAGAGAGACTCACAAAGTGTCACCCACTTTTTTTTATCTGACAAAGGCGTTCCTCTAGGTGGGGTTCGGAGTTTCACACAGGCTTCACTCAGTCCAGTTTGCTTGCAGGAAGCGTGGCTCTGCTGGTGCATATTTAGAGACACTGTAATAGGTAGGATGGCAGCTCAGGTCAGATTTCAGGTGTAAACACACACACCAACATCGCCTCACATATCTGGCTCTCAGCGTGTGGACTGCGCAAAGGGACACATCCGTCTAAATCTCAGTCTTTTAGAGGTTTCCAGTGCGAGATTATAAATATTGCTAGTAAATGCTACTTTAAAATTAAAACTTTGCAATGGAAATTACTATTCAAATTTACACATCTAGTAATCAGGAGAAAATGGACCGTGTTATCAATACAAATAGCCTAATGTATGAAGTTGGATGAGTTAAAAATGAGCAAAGAAAGTGATGATTTTCACGGTACAAGAATACAGAGCTACATATATGTTCAGGAACAGAGCTTCCAGTTTTTGACTGATTTTACTCTCTCTGTTTGTCACTGTTGTCCTGCCAGATCTCTGGTTGACAGGAGGACAGCCATCTGAATCCTACTGATAAAAATCCTGAATAAAAGCAGATGCAAGCAAGCTGGACTTCTTATGTCTATGCTTTCCTTTAGGGTCTGGTAAGGGGTGAACTTAAATATGTCAGACAAACATCAAAACTGGCAATAAGGAGACACACTGTTTGCAGCATTTTAACTGTCACTAATTATTTACTTTTGCACCTGCGAAATGTCTTCACAGATAGTGTAATCAGAACAATGATTTTAAATTCAGTGCCATAAAAGTTAGTTTGTAAGCACGTTAACATAAAAAGAACTGGTGAGGTGGCTCATGTGCAAAAGAAGAAAGCAGTAAATGTAGGCGAAGATCTCAATTGCTTCGTTTTTAATTTGAGAAACAGAGCTTTGGTTTTTGCCTTCTCCATAAGAAGCCTTCTGTGTATGTATATATATATATATATATATATATGACATAATCATTTCAGATTACAATATTAAAAAAAACACATCGAGTTAGAAAAGTGGTAACATAGCTTTTATTAATGGGAAGGTTTGTTTTTCAGCCTGTGTACAGTATTGAATCTTTTATATTAACTTTCTTTTGCCAGTGAGAAACACTTCCTACATCACTACAGAGGGTCATTAACAATGTTTAAAGTGGTCCTGTATATGCAATGGTGCACAAATACATCATTTGTATGGATTTATTCCCTTCGGTGTGGGCATAATATGAAGTGAATTAGGAGTGTTTCCCAATACGCTGTCGCATTCCTTTCAAGTGTTTTTTCAAAGTGTGAAAATAATGTCCACAGCCAAGAACACTTCAGTGACAGTGACACACTGTGGAAACAGAATGCAGATATGCCAAGTATTGACTTTGCAGGGGCAAGAGTTATTTTTAACCCTAAGTGCATACCAGGAACAGCAACTGTGGCAAGCAACCGTTTCCCTCTGCAGAACAGATCTTCAATGCGAACCTTAAGATGAGTGCACGGCTGATAACATGAGCAAAAAAACCCTTCGCAACACGTTTTTATTGCATAGGATTTTTATTCAATTTCACTTTAGAATTTCTCAGATTTTGCAGACTTGAAAAAATAGTTTTCATACAGTTTATCCAACAAAAGGTATAAATAAGAAGTGCAGGGGGGGGGAGTGAAGAAACAAGTACCCAGGGTCACCTTCCACACACAGCAACACACTGCAAGAGACCAAAATGCACACAATCAGCAATTCACATGACTATTACATGACAGCTGACACTGTATGCAAGTGAATATCTGGAAGATTTGTATTTAAATTAGTGCACAGCTGCCCTGGCAAAAGGGCAAAGCTGTTAAACCCAGTACAAAAAAATAACACTGATACTTCAATAAGGTCCAGCTTTTCCAAGGTTCACAGAAAGGACAGGTGCCCATTTACACGCCACACTGACTCTATTCAAGCTGGATTCAGGCTGTCGAAGCACATTCACTAGTGGTATGCAAGCTCAGTGTGCAAACATTACATGCAAGGTTCATTTTGACAGTATCAAAAATAATAATGATAAAAGTTCTTGCAATTCTATATTTATATTAAAGCTCATTGTGTAACATTGTAATGTAACAAGTAACATTGTGTATGTCGGTGTCCTCATGTTCTACTGTGGTATTTCATAGCTACAAATGACTCTAGTTCTCTACAAAAATGAACTCTGGGACTGTTTGAAGTGGTTTTATTTAATGCTCACCACACAAGCGCGCACAGAGGAACTAGTTAGACCTTGAATCCAAGTGCCCTCATGCAGTCTTTGTGTGCTTCGATTAGGTCCCTGCAGCTTTCCTCTCCCTTTTCAATGATGCTGGTGGAAACAAACATGAGGGATGAATAAACATTCTCGCTTAAAACAAGGAGACAGTTTCAGTTTCTCTGGGCAGTTCCTCACCAAGTATCCCTGACTTTTTTTGTTTCCGGACATGCGCAGCATGGCTTCAGTGGCTTCTTCTGCTCCGTGCTCTCGGTCACAGCTGCAGACCCGACGACACTGGCAGCAGACAGGGCTGACATCTTCTGACTGAAACAAAGAAATGAGATGAGTTTCGAGGAGTGGCAAACTTTAACCACTGAGTAATACACATGTATTTTCACTCAGGTTTTTATTAGATTTACACACATCTTTATTACCCGACAAACACATTTCACTGGTATGCTGGAATACACAACAGGAATTTTTCTTCGCATGTCAAATAAAGAGGTGTGAACCGAATTGCTTTAGCTTTGTTTTAATATTTAACAAAAATGAGTAATGGTTATTTGACCATTCGAACGCTGGATGAGGAAAGCAATGCCACTGAAATACTCCAAACACTCACGGTCCAACCAAAAAGCACACGATGATACGTAATACCTTTAAATAAAAGAAAACTGTGATGGGATTCGGCAAAGTCAGCCAATATTTATTTATTTACTATTTTGGTATCCCTTCATAATGCCGCTTTAAAAAGCTACTAATCAACTAGTTGTGCGTAAAACTTCCTACCATTACACTAGGGCGCTGAACTGATGTAACATCAGTTATGATTAGGTCAACCAGTCGGCTAATTCACCACATGCAACACACACCACATGACTCTGAAGTGTCCGAGCCTTCAGAGAGTTGCTCATAATACTTTAAAACAAACAGGCAGACAAACAAACCATTTGTTTGCCTCCGTGTTGTTGTTTACTAGCTTTATCTAACTCGTTGCGTAATGTTACTGTCAGCTAACAAAGTTAGCTCACGGTGGCTAACAGTGATGACATAACCAATAACATTCACACGACATACAACATGGCAGACAAACGCTTCGCCCAAGTCTACTCGAGCCGTAATGTAGCATTTAAACCATCTGCTCGTTATTAACGTAGCTAAGCTATGTAGTGTAACGCTATCTTACTTGTATGAGGAGGCCGATACTTCCGCTGATACACAGACGGTTCACCTTCAAAATGCAACTAACGTGAGGGGAACACGTGTTCGCGTGTCAAAGTCACGTGACTATCTCATGTGCCATGTCAGAGACTTTTGGGAAGTGTAGTACTTAGAAACTGTAGCGTTACCACCAGGCATACAGAACTGTGAATCTATGGTAAGTTTTCTAAATACACGATTATACTCATATATATATTTAAGCATAGACAAACTTATTATTATTATTTTTCTTAACCCCTTATCTAAAATAGCTAAAGCTATGCTAATTTAAAGGCTTCCTTTGTATTTAGTTTGCTGGTTAGCTAGCCTGCTAGTTAGTTTTCATTGCCCAACATTGTTTCAGACTATTTAAAAATTCAGTTTGAACTGAAAAAAGGGAGCACAAATATTTATGGCCAAGGTTTAATTTAGCAAAAAAAGACCAAAACAATTGTATTTCTTGTGATAGGTAGGCTACACTATGTAGGACTATATAGTTTAATAAAATACCCAAATATGACATTACAGATGCACCACAAGAAAACTATCGTAAAATAAATTATGAACAATAGTTATAACTTTATAATTACTGTCTTACTTTACACTAAAAAATTTACATACACATCAAATACAGAAAAAAATTGGTAATAACATAAAAAGTGCATTAAATGTTTACATTTACTGACACAGTATAAAGAAAATTGCATTACAATGTAAAAAAACCCAGCTTTTTACAGAATACATCTGTATAATGCTTCAAACTGCATACAATCATTTCTACAGCTGCTAATGCTAAAATGTTATTGAACTCCCACTATAATATGTAACTCTGTTTTCCGTTTTGTGACAGACTGAATAACACTTTAAAAAATGCACAAAGTGCAGCTGGCATTTATGATTCAAGATATCAGGTTCATCGACATGGTTGACATCACCATGCATCAATTTTTGTTGCACCATGGTATTGATAATGATGATTTCACATTATTGACTCTAAGTTTAACTCTAACTAGCTTTCAAATGTTCACATTTCAGCATCTGTAATCAGAAGTTTTTTATATTGTAATTTTAAAAATTAAAAAGTTATTTGTTGCAGCATCACGCTTCCCATAAAACCTAAACTGTAGTGTCAATTAAGTACGTGTACAAGCAGAAAATTAACATCAGCACTGCAGAAATCTTTTTTTTTTTTACACTGTTCTACCACTTTACTTCTACTCTGTTTGACACTCTGTTATGTAACACGTTTGCTGCTGGTGGGCGCAATATACACAACTTTTCCTCGGGAGTTTTGGAATATGAAAAATGTTCATTTTCGGACCTGCAATACTGAAAGGTATGTGTGTGTGTGCTTTAACATGTCTACTGGGTCTATAGTGCGTCAGCACAACAAAGCAATGCGTAAGCGGAGGCACTGAGTCACTTATTCTAGTTTGAGGGCCAGCTGTGTGCTAGATAAATAAGCAAGTAAGCATATTGTTCACTTGTTCCGTACTGTGATACATGCACTTCAATTTTCTGCAGTCTTTGCTATGCTTTCCACAGTATTACTAGGATGCCACATATATGTATGTATATGTATATATGTATGCTCAATCTTATCCAAGTACTGTTTTGGTATCCACAGTTTGAGTCCTGATCGCTTGACACCTTGTTGTCCTGCTGGCAGAAAGCGTCCAGTAGCTTCTGTTGAAGGACAAATGTAAGCCTCCTATTTTACTATTGTTTGATTAGTATTTGAAACAGAGAACTTTTGACATACACTGAAAGCAAAGAAGGGCAGTTTTAACTAAACTGCAGGTTAGGTTACTCGCTGAGCTGTTTTTGTCACAGCTTTCTAACTACCATGCAGTCATACAAGGCATGCATCAAGGACAATCTGAGGTTCAGTATCTTGAAAAAAAATCACCCGGCTGAGCTTCTGATTAGCAGACAACAAAATGTACCTCGTGAACTACAGATGTCCTGAATGTCACCACAACTGGAAGCTGAGGTAAATGGTTTGACTTACAGAGTGTGTAATGTGTTACATCCATTGTTTGTATCCTATATCAATATTGTTTGACTTTAATTTACCATAGCCAAATACACCAAGAAAAGAATATAAAATAATTTAAAAAATAAATCACTGGAAAAGCCATGTATGTTGGGGGGTTTTTTTGGGAGGGGGGGGGGGGTATTAAAATATCCTAATCTTTATTTATTGATTTCTTAATTTATTTGGTTTAAATAATCTTTTTCCCTGAAGCCAACCTACACGTCACCATCACTTAATCAGATCTCTGCCAGACATTGGTTTATTATTTGAAGACATGTAGCCTGAATGTAATGCTTAATACTGAAAAGTCAATGAAAGTGGAAAATACATCAGAATGACATCCAGTAATCTTATAAAAGTGTTTTTTTAGATTTGAGGTCACAAAGGACTGAAGCCTATTTTAGGACACACACTGAGGGAGAGACACTGTGCACCTGGACAGGTTGGCACAGGTCTAACACACACACACACACACACACACAAGAATCACGTCAACAGAATTTCCCTTGCAAATCTGCAAAGTCTGGACTCTAACAGAGAGAATTATCTTATATAATATATACAACCACTTCTATTGTTTCCTGTACCCCTCTCCACAGGGACAGTTGTACAAAGTTATTAAAAAAAAATGTAATCTCATAAAATGTCTCTCACATTATTAGACACATCCCATGGCCTAAGCTGCCAGTAATTCACCTTAGCCACTGACAAGGTCTCTAAGTTAATCCCACTGTGCTGAGACAACCTTTAATATCAGTTTTATTTTCCATTTATAAAAGTAAAAAGCTTGCCATGAATCCCACCTACCCAACAGAGTTCAAAAGGATCCAAGTAAGTGTCTGTGATGTAAATCAAATGTCCAAGTAAATCATCTCCAAATTTTCCACTTTGTCATCCTGGGAAATAAATATTTCCACCTTTGTTTTGTTTTCTGTTACTGATGTGATATGTGCAAACAAACAACTTGGGAGCTGGCTCAATGCTGCACGCATATGTACAGCATCAGGTAACACAGTACAGGGTTTAATTACATCCCCGGTTAGAGGTGGCCCAGGTTGAACTTGTCCCTGTACATGCTGCCAGATGTCTATTTCACATGACTGTGATCCCTTCACATCCCCTGTACATGCACACACCCATCATTGTCTTTGGTATTAATGTGAGCTGGACCGTGCCCTCTTGACACAGCTTGATTTATGTGGGGATGAGACACAGATACTGAATAGTTGATGAGCTGGGTGAAAAAGAAAAGAAGTGTAGGGGTGGAGTGGGGCAGAAATAGAGAGAGGCAGACGGAGAGGGTGCGGAGGGAGGGAGGGATCGAGCAGAAAGGCGGGTATCCACTCGCCTCGCTCTGCACAGCTTCAATAAGCCCTGAGGTTGGGAGGTTTGTTAGAATATTACCTTGTGACCAATAGGAGAGGTCAGAGCTGGTAGAGTCAGGCTCTACTCATCCTCAGAAGAGGCAGAAGCAGCAGTAGCAGAGGCGAGGATGGCATTCGGCTGATCAGAGGGAACTAAAGTTGGCCATGGAGAAATTGAAAGGTCCCAATGTAGCATGCGCCAAAGCCAACTGTGGATGGAGAACCCTGCTTCTCCCGCAGCTGAACAGACAGTCCCTGTATGTGTACGGCAGCGAGGTGGCCGTGGAGAAGGAGTGTAGCCGACAGCTGGAGAGTGGAGTCTTTGTCATTCACCCTTTCAGCCTCATGAGGTATTTAATATATCTGATAGATTGAGGTCAGTCATGCATATCACGTTTCTTTGGTCTGTAAGTTTTTATAGTTAACTGATTACTTAATTTTTCCATTACAATTAATGTTATTATGCATTTTACTGTTCAGTTTTTGGAGTATTTACGGGAAATACAAAGGTGTATTGCATTGACCTTGTTCCTTAAAATACATCATTAGAATAAGTGCATTAATTAACAAACATAGACACTGCGTATAGATTTACTGTATCCAATAGATTTACTGAGTTCCATAAGTTTACCATATTCTATAAATCTCCAAGGGTTTTTTTTTCCTATTCACGCCATTATTGCATGTGACAAAAGAGGAATTCCTCTTGAGTCCTCTGGTTTAAACTTTTTAAAGGTTTTTTTTTCTAGTGTGTTTAAGAACTCGAGTTGTTTGACTGCTAAACAATATTTATTCGTGCCGTCAGTAATTGGCAATCAGAATGATTTTCTTCTGATATCACAATAGGGGAAAGCCTTAGAAATAAAGCAGACAAGAAGATGCATTATTTTCAGGATAAAATAAAACTAGTAAAGTGACACGAGAAACCTAAAAGAATGATCCGAGGTTTATGAGCACTAACTGAGTTACAAGAAAAATACGGACCTATCAAATGATTTCTTTAAGGAACGCGTTTTCACAGAGAGCTGGTTTTGTATTATATATGCAGGATTGCTAATATTAGTCTGTAAGATGATCAGATGGAGGGAAATTAGAGAGGGAATGAAACAATTGGGATCAGAGAGCAGAGTTATTTGAGCCTGGCAATCGTACCCTGGCTGAGGAGATGTGCACTTACATTATCAGAGTATTTAGTGTGCATGAATCAGCTTGCCTTACCAGCTCTCTAATGAGTTCTTCTAGCAAATGATGTGAGACTTTCCACTACACGCTGACATGGAAAATGGGAGTTACTGGAAAGTCACAAATATGTCTTTGTGGTCATTCGTCCCCTAGGAGTTACTACATCTTGGTCATGATGGTCATCACATTTCTGAACCTGATTGGGATTCCCATGGAGATAGCCTTTCTGGACGGGAACAGCGGGCTGGCATGGGAAGGCTTTAACGTGTTTTCAGACACTTTGTTCCTAATAGATGTGGCACTGAATTTCCGGACAGGGATCATAACGGAGGACGCAGAGGTGAGAGTGGCTATATTCTATTTTCAGACACAATCTGGAAGTCTATAATCCGGGTGCAGACGAGCACAAACATTCCATCTCTGCTCCATCGGTAATCTACTCAATACACGAAAGGCTAGATTAACGGCGTCCCCCTTAGCTCCTGGACACGGGCGAAAACGGCAAATGCTGTCTGATTTTATAACCGGGATTATGATGTTGTGGATGAATGAGAAGTATAACATTTCAAATTAAGTATTATGCACAATATATCCTGTTTGTTTTCCCTGGCTCGTGTTTTGTGACTTCTGTCTTGCTAATGGCCCATCTGTGATGTTTTTCCTGCACGTGGTGTTTAGTCTCGACCGCACATCTGGTTTTGCCAGATTTACTCACAGTCTGCTTGAAATATTGATGCATGTGCCTCAGTAACATTTATAGCACCCTGCCAAGCTTGTCTGATATCACACTCACTCTTGGTTTTGGATTAACTTGCCAAATATTGTTTTAGTTCAAGTGTTAAATTATACATGCGATGGTGGCACATGGTAAACGGGGTCTTCATCTATCTGCTCACTCTGCTGATCTGTTGTGTTTTACAGGAAGCAATTCTGGACATCAAGCGGATCCGAGTCAGCTACCTGAGGACATGGTTCATTCCAGACGTTATAGCAGCTTTCCCAATTGGCTACATACTGCTGTTTGCGGTAATAATAAAGAGGAAGAGGCAGGAAAAGCCAACACTGTACTGTATATGTTAGCACATAAAAAAACAAGAAACTTATTAATTAAGCAAAGTTGTAAACGAACAAATGAGGTGGATTAGGATTCTAATTGCAGCATTTTTAATGTACAATGTCAGGGACTACATTACCACAATGATGACAACCCCTCCAAGACCAACAAGATGATGAGGATACTGATGTTTGTGCGGATCCTCAGTTTAATCAGGCTGGCTCGAGTCTCCAGACTGGTCCGCTTCTTCAACGAAGTAGAGAAAGTAAGTTCAAATGCCAGATAGTCTTCAAAGCTCACCTCTGAAATTCAATCAGCCTTTCTCCTCCCTGCTGCTGATACTTTACCACACCTGGCTCCAGTGACAAATCTGACGCTTAGCAATGTCATGCTCGTGCACTGATGGGCAATATGCTTATTTTCTAAGTGAATTCGCCTATCGGTATTTAGTAAACAGTAAATATAGAAACACTGGTAACAAATGGTCAATATAATGACAGGCTCATATAAAACAACACGGTTATCTCTCTGGCAAGGCATTTGTATTGTATTATATACCGGTATGTTTGTTTATAAACTGGTAGTTGCTATAATAAATGGTTTGTAGTGTGTGCTTTGTTGAGAGTTCCCATAAATCCTGGAAAATTTATGGTGTCCTTTAGCTTTCTTTTGACGAACGTTACCTCTCTCATCTCTACTAGATCTGGCAGCCGAAAATCTGGGCTCTGTTCAGGAACCAGATCATGTTACAATGGCAGGGTGAGGGTTAATGTAGGGTTTTATCACCACATCGCTCGACTTTTGGAGGTGTTCTTGTTGCAGTAAGCTTTTCGTCTATTCTGTTGTCTGTTGTGGCAGTTTGTGGCATAAATATCTGTGGGTAGTGTGCTTTTAATTGGCTGGTAATTTTGGTTTGGATCAAGAAATCTGTCCTTAAAGCATATTTTGAGTTTATTTAAAAAAAATATCTTTTTTTAAAGTCACATTAAGATAGAAATACAAGCAGCTGAATGATCAAACATATACATTTGCACGAGAAAATGATAAAACCATTAGTGCACGTGTTCCTCGGAGCTCCAACTTTGAGCATGTTTTCTTACAGCAGCTTTGTTCTCCCAGCTTTCCTTTGCGATTACCATTATTTTACTTGCAAACATATGTTTTACTCTCCACTCGTGTAGGGTTGGGGCCAGCTGTGATAGGGTGAGAGGCAAGGTACACCTTAGTTAGGTCACCAGACCCATCACAGAGCTAACAAATGAGGTGGTTAAGATAATCTGACTAAACTGCTGACTCACTCACAGCCTGCGTGATCATTTAGCTCCTCATGTTTCTCGTACCATCTGACCTTGCTGCATTGAAGTGATCATGCAATGTCGTATATTTCAACAGTGAACAAAACTATTAAAGTAAGACCAGGGTTGTAATAAACCAGAACGATAAAAAGGTCAAATCGATCCTTCAAACTTGCCTAATAAATAACTAAACCATGGCTGTTTCACATCCACCGACAACAAACTATTGTTTATGTAAGAGTGAGTGAATGAGTGAATGAGTGTGAGTCGTTTATATAGTAGCTGGCTGACCCCAAAGCAAGTGTACATCCTGTGTGCTGCTGCAAAGATGTCCACTCGGTCAAACACTCGCTGACCACGTGTCACGTGCCCTTTCCCTGACAGGTGTCAAATGCAAACCTGGAGGTGGTTCGCCTGTTCATCCGCATCATGTCTCTCTTCACAATGATTTTCCTGCTGTGCCACTGGAACGGATGCATCCAGTATTTTGTGCCTATGCTGGAGGAATTTCCCAACGACTGCTGGGTCCGCAAAGAAAACCTGATGGTGAAGCTGATTTTACACATCAGTGCTTCCTGAGATGGTTTGCAGTGCCTTGTAAATTTGTTCTCGCTTTGTCTTTAATGTAGACAATAAGGACTGTAGGAATGCAATAATGAGAAAAAGAGAAAAAAATGGACAATGTTACCCCAGAAGCATGTCTTATATAGACAATAATGATTGAACCGTTCCTTTCAGAATGCCACGGTCATCGTTAAGTACTCATGGGGTGTGTTCCGAGCTCTCTCCCAGATGATTGCTCTCTCTTATGGCTCCATGGACGCTCCAACAAGTGAGGAGTTTAAGTTTGCATTCTCCGCCACTTTAAAAGGCAAATATGATCTATATTCTCCCTCACATGCGAACACTTAACACCAGCTGCACTGGCATGTCTTTGTTTTGTTCTCTAGATTATGTTGAAATGTGGATCGTCATGGTCAGCATGGTGTCCGGATGTCTGATGTACACCGTCCTCGTGGCCAATGCGACAGCCATGATCGCCAACCTTGACCCAGCGGCCAAGGAGTACAAGAGCAAGGTCTTCATGGGTGACACTTATACTTCTTAAACAGCAAGAACAGTGCAGAAATAAACAGGTTACCCGACTAAAAAAAAGGCCGGGGGTGGGGAGCACTGCACAGTATATACTTTCTATTTGGCTAAGTAACTAAAAGTAACTATCATGCAAACCTTTGTCATTCCTCTACTTTCTATTACACAATTTCATGGATAATGCTACCTGAATTCTGTCAGAAAGAATAGAAATTAGCAGTAGTGAAAATATACTGATTAGTTTCTTTCAGTATATGTGAATTTCTATGAATCTTTTCCTTATTAATTCAGATTTTTTGTATTTAGATTGAACTTTTATTGACCAGCAGTCACTATCTGCTGATCAATTCTATTGTTAAAGTAAAAATATGCATTTAAAAGTTATGACATAATCTCTATATGGTAATCTATAATGTAATATATTCTATATATCTTAACAGATGAGCCGTTTGGAGCACTACATGGCCTTCATGAAGCTCCCTCCAGAGTTGCAGCTTCGCATCAACAACTACTACCAGGCTCGCTATGGAGGGAAGTGGTTTGATGAGAAGGACGTCATGGACACCGTGTCCTCAGCACTCAAAGAGGTACAGATGGACCTGTTGCTAATCCCAAAACTTCCTGAGATTGATTTGTTTGGACTGTTAAAATTTACCAGTTCTTTTGATCTTTGGGCTGAAGGAGGACAACACTCGGTGTATAATACTCAATCAACAACCATTTTATTCCATATAATCCATTTCATACCATATAACACTTCTGAGCATTTAACCATCCGGATGGGGAGAGATGCATGAAGAGGGTCACAGCAAGTCTCGAAATGGTAGTGCGTTCCTCAAGCTTTTATAGCCTCTAGTGGCCTCCACCTAGTCATGAAAGCCTAAACCTTCACATTCTTTCTAACTCTCAGCGAGCCTAAGTTATGACCTCGGCTCCCTGTCTGTCTCCTCATTTCCCTGTTTCTTAGAAAAGATAGGGGAGCAGCTCTTGTGCAGGTCACTCTGTTCCCTTTACAATCAGTAAGGCCATGATTCTGCAAACAGTATTCTCTTTATAAATGTATGAAATGTCATAAAAAGTGTAACTCATTCCTAATGAATCAGCAGTATAACGTAGCACAAATCAATCTAATAAATCTAATGATATTCACTTTCTACTAACTCAGTATAATGCAACCTAAAACGTCATAATGATTACCTAATCTTTCAGCACAGGTATAATGTGGCCTACAGCAGTATCATGATTTAACTGGAGGTATAACATAACATATGACAGTATAATAATCTGACAGGACTGATCCTATGTTGATGTCTACATGAGATGTCATCCTCATACATACATATATACAGTGCACATAAATATCTGTTTTTCATTCATTCTTGCATCTTGTCCAAACTGAGTGTGATTTGTTGTTTCTTACCTCACGTCTATCTTCATTTGTCATACCAAGCTTTGTATTTGCTCATTCGTGTGTATTTTTCAGCAAATTGTGACAGTGATGTGCAGCCGGCTGCTGAGAAACGTGCCGATATTTCAGAACAGAGATCAAAGCTTTATCAACACCGTCCTCCTCAAACTGCAGTACGAGGTTTTTCAGGAAGGAGACGTCATCGTCCGACAGAACGTCCCAGGCGACCGCATGTTCTTCGTCGATCACGGCCAGGTCCTCGTGGAGACCGAGTCCTATGAAAGGGAACTGTGTGATGGAGACTTCTTCGGAGGTGAGTTAGATTTACTCAAAGATAATTGTTGCCAGTGTCTAATAATAATTCATGAGCTCCAAGAAAGGCCTTGCAAAAATAATTTTAAAAATTTACTACAATACTGAACGAATTTATTAGCGCGACTATGATGGTTAGGGGTTCAATTTTAGGCTGTGTTTAATTTTAAAGGTTTTCAACCAATTTCCTTTGCGGAATATTTATTATTTAATTTTTTGTTGCTATTTGTGTTTTAGGGAAACAGTGTTGAACCAAAGTGATTAAGTCATCTCTTTTTTTGCCAATTTGGCTGACTTCTTTAATTCTCCATCATTACATGTGAACACTTCCAAATCTTTTTGGCAGCAGACCTCGGCGATGTTTAAAGCTTAGCAGGCCTTCCTCGGACGACTCAGCTTTAATTTAGGATTAATTGTCAGATCCCATCCCCGTCATGAGATTTTATTCGCTCATTAACCACAGCCTTACGGACCCTTCTGTGTGTACAGAGACATGTGTGCTGAACAAGGGCAAACATCTGGCCACAGTGAAAGCGCTGACCGACTGCCAGTGTTTCTCTCTGTCCTGGGACGACTTTCAGGATGCGCTGGAGGGCTTCCCAGATGTCAGGAAGGACTTAGAAAAAATGGCTCTGCTCAACTCTGATGGTGGACTCGTGTAAGAACAAAAATGGCACTTGGAATTACAGTATTACTGAAAAGGACGACGCGTTTCTTGGACATTTTAGGTAGTTGCATCATGGACCATGAGACATGGATGCCAGTTGGAATCTTATTCAAGGACAGAATGGAAAGTTATAAAGTCTTTCGATCTAGGAATTATTATGTCTGCTGATCCAACAGTTATCAGTAACAAACAACAGTTATCAACAATAAACATGGTGACGGGTTTGAGCTCAGCCACCTTCTTGCAATTTTTTACATGCTCACTTGTTTCCCAGTAAAAAAGCTTATCCTGGTTTAGCGTTTACATGGAACACAGAGACATCTGGTTATTTATATCCCTATGGTCATAAGAAATACTTATCTTTAATTAATCCAACTTTACTGTAGCCTGTATGCGCGTGTGCCTGCTAGCTTTACCTTACATTCATTTGGCAATTGAAAATTAGTCCAATTTGAGATTTTTTCACCCTTCTGCTATCTTTTTCATTTTGAAAGACAAAACTTACACCATAAATTTAACACTTTTGTGTTTCTGCTACGTCAGCTGTATAGGTAAGCAGCAACAAGTACCTGAGCACTGCAGCTAGTGTAGGATTTCTCTAAACTGGGGCAAGTTCTTAGACAGGTTATGGAAACAAACAGAATTTTACATATATACTAAAATACTCAGTCGGTGCATTTCTTTGTGGGAAAAGAATTAAAATATGGTTAAATACAAGCAGTAAGGAGAGCACTAGTTTTACATTAATTTGGCTGTTAGATGAACTTATTTATCGAAATGGCATTCAGTAAAATTATTACCAATTTGTTCTAACATTCATCACAGTTAGGGCCGAAACCCTCCACAACAGTCCCTGTTTCCTCCTTGGAAAAATGAAATGACCACCACTGTTTTAGACCAACTGTTTGATCTTTGATCTACCTTTGAGTGTTCCTGTCCGTGGGTGTTTTACCTCAAAACAGTCACAGTATGGCTCATCTTGAAAATACACTTGTGACTGTGTGATTTCTTGGGTTCTTCCCTTTTTCAACTTTTTATTCCCAGATCTCAGCAATTACATTTCCTGCCATGTCAAAAGCTCTGCACCATGCACAGTAACAACGCTAGCGTTTGTTAAAATGTTGAGTTTCTCAGGTATTTGGCTTTAAACTATTAGACGAAGAGAAATTTAGGTCTTGTGATCCTCAGGTGACCATATTAATGCGAATCTTCATGGAGTCCTGCTTGGATTTTTCTCTAAATAGCATAAAATGATGAGCTAAAAAACTTATGATCATCTCTCTAACATGCTGTGCTCCACCCTGTGGTTATCTGGCACTTTGTGGCAGATCCTCAAAGTCCTGTGAGTTGCAAGATGCAGCCAACGCTTCCCTCAAACCAGTGTTCCGACCCAGGCCGTCATCGTGTGGCCATCACTATAATGATCTGGTCCTATAGTCACAGACTCTCATGTCTACATATGCAACTTTGCCCCCACATTCAACAAAATGACTGTGAGATCACTTATTGTCTGATATGGTTCAGAGAATCATGTGATTGGTTGTAATGTTTTAGCTCATCTGTGAAGATAAGAACGAAGTTTTAATAAACTGGACTTCAGCCACAAAGAAAGGCAAATACTTGTGTATGTTGTTTTTCTCTAAAATAATATTTATTTAGAGGCAATAGTACACAAGACATCCCAGTGCCACTGTGGAACTAACAAATCTTAAGCCGATAGTGTAGTAGAATTATGAAACATGCATGAGACCAGCAGACGATCTCTCTTTCATCCAAACACACACACGGTGCCTGAGGCCAGCCGGTGTTTGTACTCGTAGAGGTAGTAGGAGGCTTGAGGGAAGTTGCATTTCATTTCCATCCTGCCCGGCACAACATGGATGGCCACACCAGATCCCAACCCCTCCTGCAGCTTCTTCAGCATGCGGGAAGCCAGGTAGCGCCTAGCCCTGCCTGGGTCTTCCTCTATGGAAGCGTACACTTCAGGTGGTGGGTTGGGGATCTTCCATTCCAAATCCACGATGAGCTGGTGGATGCGGCTTTTATCCAGTGAAATGTTTGTGTCCCGGTAGCACGCCACTACATGGGGGATAGGAGCTTCAGATGCCACGGAGAGCAAATTGCCAGGCTGTTGTTCTGTCGCTTCACCTTCAGTTTCTCCTCCTTCCTCATTCTCCTCCTCCTCCTCCTTGGGTCCCACAGCGGGGTGGAGCATCACCGCCCAGCGCAGCCAATCGTAATTCTTCTCCAGGGTCTTCAGGATGCTTGCTGCCGCCTCGTCTGGGGGCAATCGGTTGTGGACGGCCTCCTTCAGCTGCTGCCGTATATCCTCTTCTGCCTGCTCCAGGAAGTAGCCTAAGCAGCGACCTCCCGTGTTCTTCATTTTCCTGTAGAGGGCGCCCATACGGTCGGACCAGCTCTTGATCAGGAGTGCCTGGTCTCTTCCTGTTAGGGAAGCCTGAGTGAAGAGGCAGAGAAGACCGGTGCCCAGGACAAAATTTATCTGTCAGAAGAAAGAAGAGAAAAGGAACGTGAACATGTGAAAATGTCCGTGACCCATAAATTCTTTAGCGAGCATTTTAGTTTGAGAAAGTCAAACCACAGGAACAAAACATGCTTTTGCCTTTAAATGGTGTAAATACACCTTCTGTATGTTGAAAAAGAATGATAATGCTGACAAAGCATCTACACATGACAAACTGACTGTTCTCCTGTGACCCAGTCACCTTTCTAAATCACATGAGTAATATATATTAAAATTACTGCTCACAAGGCTTTAACAAACCTGACTTATCTTTATGAGTCAGGCCTACACCAAAATATCATTATGTGGATATCTAGTGTTAGTCAGGCTCCTTCAGTGACAACACAGAGGGTTCAATTAATAATAAAATAAAATAAAATAATAATAATCAAAGCATTTTTAGTTCAGCTTTGAATAATTAGCTTACGTAGATGTAAGGTTTTGTCTGGTTTAGCACAAAATGACATCGCCTTTGTTCTTGTCTTAGCAGCAGAAACATAATCATAGCAGATTATGTTATCACCTAAAGCATGTTTATCAACGATATGTTCTTCAAGGTTAAAGAAACATGGCTGCAGTTTCTTTGATTAGCAAGGTCAGGCTCTTTAGGCTGACCACATGATTTGCAGCCATGACTTTGATTACTGTAGTTGGTTCAGAATGTCCTTCTCTCAAAGTAAACCCTGCTGCTGTATACACTGTGTGCAAAATAAGCTCTGGTTTCACGTGTTTATTGTTCATTTTACTTTGTTATTTCAACCACACCATGAGGGCAATTTTTGCAATTATCATTTCACATCAGTGAGTGCGCTGTGCTTTTATATAAGTGTACTTATGTAAATTAGTCCTTGAAAAGACAAACGTTCGGCACCGTTTACAAGCAGAAACTGCTTCAGCATTAAGGCTAATCCACCGAGGCTGGCTCCCTCACACACTTAAAGCCCTTTAATAAGTGGACTCTGGACTGATTTGAGTTTCTTGGATGGAAACTCTTCTCTTCGGTGCGGTGATGATTGAAGAAAACAACCGTTCTGAATGGACAAGCAGCGCAAAGTCCGCACACTTCCTTTAACGCCGTCTTACATTTTGTTTATAACAAGGAGGTCAGTGCTGGCCCCACGCAGCCAATTGTGGTTTAGAGATAGTCATCTAACTGCTTTTATATAACAAAAAAGCCTGTGACTGCTGGGAGATTCATTTCCTGTAAAAGTGGACAGTCATTATGTAGCAAACTGGCTCTGTGTGTCTTGCCAAGGGGAATGACAGATGGATGAAAGGACCCACAGTGACCATAAGGTCACTTTTAAATGTAAAAAAAAACAGAAAAAAGAAGTCTGTTTGATTCTGTGCATAAAGAGGGAAAATGCTTTTATGGTAATAAAAACTGCTTCAGTTTCTTGACAAGCAACTAATGATCTTTTAATTTTAGCTTTAAAGTCTGAGCTCTTCATCCATCGAAGCAAGCGAAAGAACGCAGGCAAAGGTGGAATTTGCCGACTCAGCTCACGAGAAAGACAAGAGAAGGTCACAGCTCCGCAGATTAAACATTCAGTTTATTTTCATAGCAAGAAGACAGATGCAGCATGCTTCATTCCCCACGGGACCTTGGCGCCTTTCTGTCACATTTATCTTTTCTGCTATGAAAACTAATAGTTAATCCGGTACAGCTGTGCTTCTCACTGCATTTTCCTCTCCTGCATTTTTTCCATAACTTGTTCTCAGCGGGATTGGGTATATTTGTGCTTTTATTTATGTGACTCCATCTAAGATAGAGTCTTCATTTTTTGGATCCCATATAATGTTTTTTTTAATTATTATTTCTGTCTTTTTTTTTTCTCTTGGTTTGGACATGATTGAAGATTTTGATTTACGGGATAGCAAACTGTGCTTTAGACCCTGAAATTAAATGACCAGTCCTTTTTTTTTCCAGACTGTCCTTCAGTGTGCTGTTTGAAGCATTTTGGGATCGAGGTTAGAAGCAAGTTTATGTCTGGTCAAATAATGCATTATGTCAGTGAAGGTTCTCACAAAGACAAATGTGCAAAAAAAAAAAAAAAGTGCGTGTGCATTTGTGCATAAGATTGCTGTATCACCTCAGGCTTGCGTGCCTGTGCATAATGAAAGTCAAATAAGAAAAAAATGAAACTTTAATGACCCCCACTCCCCTCAGCCAAATGAGTTAATCCCAAATACCCCTTCACACCAAGCACCGCCCCTCCACAATCAGCGTTGCACATCCGCTAACCTTGACGCAGAACTCGCTCAGCTCCCAGCGTTTGGGCTTGCGGCTCAGTATGAGCTCTTCCAGCAGCGGGGGCTGGTCTGTCAGCGCCGACACTCCCATCAGACGATTGTACAGTGCCGTTAGCTGCCTCTCCAGCCGGTAATCCTGCACGTACTGCAGGAACACCTCAGTCTCCTTCTTGGTGAAGTCTGACTGGGCCCTCACCTGAAACAAGAGGAGATGGAGTGCATCTAAAAACCAGTGATTCTGGGCAATAATGAACTCCATACTTCAGTGTACCACAGATCACATTTAAAACACGGCATTTTCCTTTGATAAGAAAGAATGTCAGTAAATAATCTGGACGAGGACAGGTAAAGCTTTTCCTGTTCTCACACACGGCCCCTTTTCTATCAATTTAGGTGTTTGCTTTTAGCTGATGAAGAGCCTCATTATCTTTCATCCGTTCACTCAAAAAAACAAAAAAACAAAACAGCCACCCGGATAATGACAGCGGGTAAATGTTTCCACGAATTCATTTGCTGCCTGTGTTTTTGTTCATCCCCCCCACCTTGTCCACCCTGTCCACCACCAGCACCAAATTCAAATACCTGTAAACTTGTGACATAACATGGATGTCATACTTAGCCGCTGAAATAATTACAGAAAAAAATAGAAGGCGTAAGCCTGTTAATACGAGTCAGTAGAAATGAGCAGATGCTTTAATCATATCACATATTTTTACATAATACACTCATAGTGATGAATTCAAATGCAGTCCCAGTGTAAGCTTAGGGGGAAAAAAGTCTTTTAAAGATTTTTACTCTTCAGGCTTTATGTATGTCAATTTATTGCCATAATACTGTTTTACATCCACCACTGCTACCAAGTCCTTCACCCTGTTTGCAGACAATTTGATAAGAAGACACTTCCTGGGATTCATTTTACCTTAGAGAACTACAGGTAAAGCTAGAAACTGAAAATTTGGCCCAAGTTTTGATTTTAAAAAAAAAAAAACCTGCTTCCAGTCAGAATAGGGTCCACAGGTTCACATAGATCTGGCTCTGTTTAATTTTATTTGATTTTAATTGTGGATTATTCAGTCTGTGTATGTTTTTATGTTAATGTATTTACTTATTTGCCCGTAAGGGGATCAGTGAATAAAGATAAAATGTTCATGTCCCAGAACCTGAGGCATGATATTCCAGTTGCTCATTTTATCTGCATAATTAGAAGAAAAAAAAAAGTTATCACCATTGTTAATGAAATACTTGCCTAGTTTCTTTTCTAGACTTTGCAGAATTTATTGAGCTTATATTACACAACCTTGCACATAGAATCACGTTTATGAGGTCATAGAGTTTTCTCACCGCAGTGCCCAGCTGGTAGTACACCACAGCCAGGTCATTCTCCAGCTGATGGACCTCCTGGTCCTTCAGCAGGCCGTAGCTTGATGCTCCCAGCTCCTGGTCGATGTGGTCCAGGTTCTTCTTGGCCACCTCGGTCTCCTCTTGTGTTGCACTGCCACCTAAATAGGAACAGATGCCCTGGACCAAGACCCTGTGCACAGCAAATAAGTAAAGACACTCCTGGTTAACCCCCCTCAAAAAAGACAAAGACACTTTTGTATATAACAATAAGTTCACATAGGTATAATGTGAATTATCATGTTAAAGAGGAAAACCCACCTTACAGTCTGCATGTAGCCCACTGGCTCCAAAACCTTTCCAAACATCGCCATGGCTCCTGAGCTGTCCTATGGAAGGTTATCTAAGGAGAAAAGGAACAGCTGAGGTTTAGAAAATGATGGGAGTTGGTGTAAATCACTGTGACATTTACCAGATCAAAAACCCTCTGGTTCTTTTTACACCTCACCTCGCTCGTTTGGTGTGCAGGTTTGCGCTGACCTTCACAGTGCGCTATTTATATACAATCAGTGTATCTGATAAGCGCCTTCCACCTACATTACCTTTTTGAACTTGAGAGGAAGAAAAAAGGGATGCGTACACATGAATGTAAGGCTTGACTAACATTTGTGAAATACTAAGAGGTGTATGTTCACCTGTGCATGAACATGTACTGCAGGTGTTATGTTTTCACATAATACCCGTATAAGTTGTACATGTCATTTTTCAATTGTTTTTTCCAAAGTGTTTATTGTCCAGGGCAGATCCAGGCTGTGGAAACAAACACAACATCCTCTATTCATCAGAGGTTTCCTGGGTTCAGTTTCCTGAGGTTTCTATACAGCTCCATCTCCTGGCTGCATTGTCTCATTATTTGACCTCTTATCCGGGTTTTTCCTGGGGCAAGTGGAGCCACCCAATATTGACTTCTCAATTTAAAATATAGATTTCTGAATGTGTTAACATAGACCTGGAGCATTATCCCAGATAAAAGGTGGAGTCACCTTCTATTTGTCCAGAAATATTACACTGTAGAGTATATTGTACAAAAAAGTGCATCCAATCGTTATACTTGCCACACATGAGATCCTTTTTCTGTTCCATTCTGTGTATCTGCGCAGCATTTTGAATTGTATTCTCCAGGAACATCTACTGATGTAGGATGCATTAAAGGACAGGAAGAAGACGAAAACAAAGTTGAAATGGAGTCAAGTCGATTGAGAAAGTGTAAACAATACTATAAATATTTCAGTGTCACAATGCAGAGCAAGATATGAAGAAGTATAAATACCAAGTACCAAGTATAAGTAGGCACCATATATTTATTCCAGTACAATGCACTGTCAAATAGAAAAACATCAAATGTTCGCCAGTTTGACCTTGTCTGTCAACACAAGGGGCGCAAATAAAACACTTTACACGTTAAACACTAAAATCCAAGAAGAAGAAGAAGTCTCTTCCGCTTAATACCGGAAGAGGCGCCAAAATTGAATTTTTTTTCCCTTCTGCTGCTGAAGAAACGATAAACAAACGGCCTGAAGGTCTGGCGTCGGTTTCAGAGTAACCAGTGCACTTTTGCTTGTGTCAGGCTTTTGTCTGAAAATGGACTTCTCTACACAATTCTTCAGCAAGCTGAAAAAGCTGGCAGTGACTCTGGAATCGGAGACTGCCAAGCTCCAGCTCGCATTTGAAAACCGCATCGGCGATGATGACGACGACAGCGGTGAGAAACACGCTGACACACAGGCTATTCTGTTTAAATCGCTTACACTCATGTAACTTATCGCACATATCTCAATATGAATTCTTTTATATTTCAGAAAAGACAGCCAGAGCGATGCGAGCGTATCATGAGCTGAACTCTGACGTAGGGAACCTAAAGGTAAAAGTTAACACGCCTTTTCTATGTCGTCTAAAGGTAGCGACATATACACATTAGAGCGGTACTGCAATATATTATCAGCAGCTCCAACAAAGATCGTTAAATGCGTTACGTAAAATTAACCAAATGCATTCAAAAGTCCTGCACTCAAAGTCTTACTTTAGACAAACTTTGTATTTAACATATTAAAGGTAGACCTGTGTCTGATACACGATTATCTATTAATCTTATACAGTTGCTTCCAGCTCAGAGACAGACCCTTTCAACGGGGCAAGATAAATGCGCCTTTTCTCTAATTATTGCCTGTCTTTTAAATATAGTTTGGCCAGCATCGTTATAAAAGCACGTCTTGTCATTTGAAATGCCTGCGTCCACTTGTTTAGGCAGTTATTCAGAAGGCATATAAAATTAAAGTGAATTTCTGTACCTGCTTAAAAACGTCACTGAATTTACACATAATAATAATAATAATAAAAATAAAATTTACACATAAAAGTTCCATTTTGCTATTGTTGAACTCTCTACCGAAGTGAGAATAGTATAAAGTCTTTATCTGCAAAAGGTTTTCCAGGTCTTTGATGGCTTTTAACTGAATGCTTATTTCACGCAGCATAAGGAATATCTGTGTGTCGTTTATAAACTGTTTTTTTCAAAGCAATATCCATTTATTGAAGACTTGTATTGTAAATTGGTCGGGCGACTTATTTTTGAATGGTGGATGCTCAACTCTTCTGGTCTCTTCTCGGGCAGGGGCAGATCCAGGATGACTTGGCTCAGCAGAAAGCAAAGAATAATGAGGCGAGCAGCTTCATTAAGGCGTGTAGAGTAATGGAACAGAGAGTCTCCAAGGACATCGAGAGGCTGAAGAGACACTGCGAGAGCTATGGTTACCAAGCTCCCTGTGACACCCAGAGATCAACCAGTAAGTACTGACCATTACAACATGATTACATAATACTTGTGATAATGTCAACAAAAGAAAAGCGACATGCACTTATGGTGTTTTTATTGTGACTTTTTCTTATACAGAACTTAAAGATCAGGTGGAGGAGGCTAACGATGAAGAAGCAGATAAGAATGAAACAAACTCGGTAGAAGAGGAAAGTCGGGAGGAGGAGAATAGAGGGAATCCTTCCTCAATGCCTCCAAAACCAGAGCTGCTCAACACTGATGTGCTGCGAACTCCGCAGCTCTCTGATTTTGGTTTGTCTGAACTGCACCTGAAGAGAGTTCTGGCTAGGACTGAGTGGTGTTCAGAAGTTCCCCCAATGCCTGAGCTGAACCTTCCTCACCCCTCACTCAAAGCATCCGTACCATCACCTATGCCCATTACCCCCAAATGTGCCCTGCGAATGGATGATTTTGAGCTCCAAACACCCCAGATGCATGACTTTGGCATCACAGAGCACACGATGTGTCTAAACAATGACTTCACCATGAATCTGTTCAAAAAGGCTGAGAAGAACCCAAGGTAGAGTGGTATGAACTGTAATGACCCCTGCTGGCCACACACAGGGTTTGTAGGGTTACTACTGGAGGACCTTTAAATACTTTGCTGTATAAAACTGCTTTATCCTGCTTTATGAGTCTCTTCTTCTTCAGCAGACCGTCACAGGACACAACTGAACCACTAGTGAACGCTTTAATAGAGAGTTTGCAGACAAAAGGTATGAAACAGTCAACCTCATAGCTCTTCTTCACCACACAATAGCTGAGTGTCATATACACTCATTGAAAAGAGAAAATTTTCTCAAAACTCTACGCTGTCCTGTTAAAAACTCAGTACACCCAATTATTTGGTATTTTGTAGACCCATCTAGGCCCATTCTAGTAAAAACTTGAAGTAATTGTCTGTATGATTTTATCAGTCTGTCAGTTTGTCCTGGAAAAATTTTAGCCCACTCTTCTTTACAACATCTCTTGGTCTCTTAAGGTCTGGACTGTGATTGGACCATTGTTACACCTTGATTCTTTTCTTTTTTAGCCATTCTGTTGTAGATTTGCCGATATGCTTGGGATCATTGTCCTGTTGCATGACCCAGCATCAGCCAAGCTTTGGCTGTCAGACAGATGGTCTCACATTTGATGCTAGAATACTTTGGCACACAGAGAAATTCATAGTCGATGAATGATGGTGTTCATTACTGTACATGAATGTATAAAGTATTTATCTTTAGTAAAGACAAAAACTTTACTAAGATGTTTTCCTTTGCGCTTATTTTCATCTTACATTTTCTAAACGGTGTGTTTTTCTGTTTTTTTCAAGTGTCATAAGCTAGTCTCTAGCTTATTTTTTAGTAATTTGTATAATAGTGTGTCATGATATATTCTGCTGCAAGTTAATTAAAAAAAATGCCTGTTTAAATATGGTTATGTTTTCAATGTCTTAAGTTTATTAACGATACACAATCCCCAGTGTTTAGCCAGTGGAGTCTAAAAGTTTCCACTTGTGCAGGTTTTGTGCTGATTTGTTCCATACTTGGATCAGAAAAATAAGGAAAAAAGTCTTGAAAGTTGTGTTCAGTGACATTCAGGCGTCAAACAAGCTTTTCATGGAAAATGTGAAGCATTAAGAAAATGATCAGCTTTAAGTACTTGGGAGCTACATTTGTTTTATTAAACAGCTCAAGCATTTGTCAGGGCACCATTTTTCTATCTGTAGTTTTGCTTCTTTTTTAAAGCTGCCACCTGAAAGTATTAAAAATTCTATACTTGGTATTTAAAATGATGAAAAATAAAAGTTGCACATTTAGAAAAATGCCACCAGGCTGCTATGAAATATCACAAAAGTGAAAAACTTCTAAATCTGTGCGACACTGTTTTGATTGCTTTCAGCTGAAAAGTTGGAATCACCAGAGCTGCCGGTGTTTTGTACCCCGGGGTTCAAGCTCAAAAAGACAAACGGTCACTCCTTCCCAACTGCACAAGACACTAGTGACCCAGAATTCCCCTGTCGCCCTGGTAACCTGCCTGCCACCCCTGAAGTCCCAGCGTTTCAAACGCCCTACGTGAACCGACTAGTCAGTACCAAAAAGGTAAGAAATAAAATGTAACCCCATGTGTGTGTGTGTTTCTGACATTTTGATTTCACATCAATTCTTAATTTGATTTATTTTTAGAGCACGCAGCAGCCTGAGCCACGCGTTATGCAAACGGATAATGACACCCACACCTTCAATCTTCCAACCCCACCCTGTAACAGGGCGGCTGGCTTCAAACGCACCTGGGAATACGATGTGCCCGATATATCCACCACAGGTTTAAAGGACAAGCAGATGCCAGTGATGCCCAACCTAGAGTCTGCTTTGGGAAATTCTTTACAAAGTGTAAGACGCACAGGAAAGCATTTACTTTTAACAAGAGATGAGACTCGCAGCTTTATGGCAAATCATATTACTAGTTATATGTAATATGGCTAGATTTTCTGAAACGTTTGTTAAATAAAACGAACTGTAATCTCCAGGAGGGAAACTTCCCTCTTATAGTAACTTATATAGCTTCTAAAACAAATGTTTTCAGTCCATCATAATATATCAAATGTTTTTTTAATGTTGTCTCACCACAAAAAATTGTCAAGAAAAAAGTAATAAAGTAAAAACAAAAATAGCAAAAATATTCTGTCGTTTTACATGAAGTCAAAAATGAGCAGAAATTACTTATTTGATTTTCCCTCCTGTGCACAGATGAGACTTTTTTCAAAAATGTAAATGAACCCGTGTCTTGATGTTTAAAGTTAAAATTGTTTTACTTGTCATTTACAGAGCAATGCGAAAATCCTGAAGTTCAGCAAGAATGAAAAGGTGGCTAAGGAGCCCGCTGTCAGCAGCCTGGAGTTGGATGGACCCACCCAGGAGTTCAATTTGGGCACACCTCGTATAAGGGCGAACTACCAAGAGCCAACCACCCCAGAGATGCCAGACCTGAGCTCTGTCACACAGGACATCTGTAAAGTTAGTCTGGTTTATTCCCATAAAAACACACAAACCGTAGGTTTGCTGTTTGCAGTTGATTTCTTGTCCCTTGTTGTCATGTTTTCCAGAACCTAAAACCAAACGTATCACTTGTAATTTGTGAAATTTCTTCTCTTGCTCTTTCCTCTTATTTTCGTAGCTTGTGTCCCAGGCTCAGTTGAAGAAGACAACCATGACAACTGAAAAGCATCCAGTCAAGCCTGAAAAAGAGAAACACGGGTAAACTAAATTGGTTCTAACAAGGGACAGGCCCATTATAAAGGAAGGAATATAGATAAGTAGTAGGTGGAAATATTTAATTCACAAACTCTTAGTTAGTAGCTTTTATTGTGTGTCCATTACAAAGTTGGAGGTTAGGCTAGTGCTCTGTAGCAAAGTATATTAATATATAATGGCAGATTGTGTTGCTTATTTCTGTCTCTCCCGATGAAAGGTGTTAATTTCTTTATTTCACTCAGTTTTATCCAAACTGTTCTTACACGATGCATGTCTGCAGTCTTTCTTCGAAAAACTTTGATTCTAACATGTCACCTTCTATCCATTCCCCTCCCAGATCTGCAAGTCTGTCTGAAGTGTCAGAGAACGAGTTCCAGAGTTTACCGAGCTACCTGAGACAGATGAGCCTGAAAAGCCTCAACCAATCAGTCCACAACATCAACAATTTCATTGCAGAGTATCAAGGTCAGCGTTAAATTTGGTGTCACGGCTGAATACAGCTATTATTTAAACAGCTCCGATTGTGGAGGATGGCTGCACCTCCATGACCCTGGTTCTACCAGAGGTTTCTTTCTGGTCAAAGGGTTTTTCCTTCCCACTGTTGCCAAGTGCTTCCTCGTATGGTGTCATCTGATTGTTGGGGTTTTCTTTGTAATATTGCAGGCCTTTACCTTCCAATATAAAATAGAGAGAGGCAGGTGTTGTCATTTGGTGCTATATAAATAAAACTTCATTAATTAGAATAGCTTTGTAACTAAAAGTGGAGGGTCTGTTTGTAACTGTAGCAGTCGAGGTGCATGAGAAACTGAGACTCTGACACAGCAGTTTAAACTTCTCCCAAGACGGTGCTTTTCAGATTGGCTGCAAACACTGAAAAACAAATGATCTTGCTGGTTTGACTTTTGTTCAGTTGGATTTGATTACTACAGTTACACTGGACATCCACAGATTTCCTCATTAAATCAGAGGAGTGCTTCCTGCTTTTAAAATAGTGTTCGGTAATTTCACTGTTATGTTGAAATCCTTCCGTGAATAAAGCTGTCATCCTCAGTTAGTTTGGACTCTTAATTAGCAGCAGGCGGTGCTATTTGCATAAGTAAAGAACCAAATGGGAATAAACAGGTCCGTGTTGGCGATGTTTCCCTTGGTTACTCAACGGGAGATCATGTATAATCCACCCCGTTGTAGTTACATACATGAGGGGTTCCAGTAATGGATTAAACATTAAAAAAAAAAACTGAGCTTCTAAAGTAACAAGAAATCTGCATTCACAGAAGCTGCTTTCAGCTGCTCCCTTGTTACAAGCGGTTGCCACAGCGGGTAGCACAGCCTGTTTGATTTGGCAGTTTTACACCAGATGCCCTTCCTGACTTAACCACAAAGGGGTTTAAGGAGAATCTAGGATTCATAAACCTGTCAAATTGTTCCTGATAGCAGCAAGAAACTGTTAAACTTTTATATGCATCAGACTGATTACACAATACCATCGGGGAAGCACCTGATCAGTCTGAAATATGAAGATTTGTCCCTTCTTCATTTTTTTTTTTTTTTTAAATCAAAGGGTGATGACATCACATATAATATCTATATACAACCAAGCCCATCATGTTTTATATGCTCATCTAAGGTGCACAGCTTTGTTTGTGAGGAGCATCCCAAAAGTTAGCTTAAAAGGAAGTGGCCTTGTGAGGGATGGTGGTGAAGGAGGGAAGCTAAAACTGCTCGTTTCACTGGATGAGCTGCGGGGGCTGCACAAAGGGCCACAGTCAGATAAACAGTGATTACCGGTATTTAAAGTTGTGAATCATGAAAAGTTAACTTAATATAGTCCAAGAATAAACATGTCAAGCTGGAAATGAGCATGTTAGGTCCCAGCTGAATAGATCTATATGTATTTCTCAAAGCACGTGCAGTCATTTAATGGCTATATCCACTGTTGTGCCTACAGATAATTGTTTATGGAAAGTGCTCAAGATAACAGTAAGATATTTGGAAGGTAAACAAGAGATGTTTGTTGTTATTTCTCTGATTGCAGATCTCTCAGTTAAACTGTCTCAGGACATTTGCTACAAACACCAGGCTGTTCATCTTTATTATTAGCAGAACAATCTGTTTCCTTGCTTGGTTTCATCAGTTTAACATTCATCTGGCTTCACTGAGGTTTCTGCTACAAAATGACCATCACCAATTACATCATTAGAATTACATAATAAATAGATGTCCTTCTGTTCAAGTCCACGGAAACGTTTCAAAGAGCCAAATTTTTACGGACACGGTGTGTTTGTTATTTTAGCAGTATCATTTCTCTAATCTGTCCCTGTTCTGTGGCGCCCTCTGCAGGAGAAACAACAGAGTTTCAGATGGAGAAGCTGAAGAAGATCATCAGTGTGGGAGCCAAGGCCCCTGTATACATCCTCTGTCTCACAGAGCTCAAGAGGCTGAAGCATGTGAGGGGAGACCGGGACACGTCTGTCTACAAACTGATCACACACATCTAAAGGTTGTCCAACCTTTGGTGCAAATCCAATTTGGACTCATGAAGACTTCAGAGATGTAAAGCTCTTAAGCTGCAGGCAAAGATTATCTCTCAAGTCAAACAGCAAAAAAAAAAAAAAAAAAAGAAAGAAAAAAAACAAAAAAAAAAAAAATTTAAAACATTTTTTTTTTTTTTTTTTTTTTTGTTAATAAAATAAAA
>VUQR01036672.1:48739-62791 GCA_015108515.1 Hemichromis elongatus
CCTTTGGTGCAAATCCAATTTGGACTCATGAAGACTTCAGAGATGTAAAGCTCTTAAGCTGCAGGCAAAGATTATCTCTCAAGTCAAACAGCAAAAAAAAAAAAAAGAAAAGAAAAAAAATACATTATGAGAGTAGTCCCAACAAATGAACTCTATCGGAGAAAGCAGCTATCCTTTATGTTTGTGTTCTGATTGTAAATAATACATAGATCTGTGAGGCAATAATTTGCATTTCCATGGTTGTATGTGATAATATGGAAACTGGCTCTTTAGACAAGTAGTACAAGTTCATATAATACATAAAGATATATCTTTAGCCAATGTTGAATTAAAAGGGCTAAAGTTCTATCTACAGCAAGCTCAGTCTTCTGCAGCGGCAGTATAACACGTGACTTGCAGTGACCAATGGGTGTTAATAATTCAGCCACGTGAATATGTGCAGTCGGGCTATAGATGGTTTATCCATTTACCACAGCTTACTTTTAATTGTGCTCACCCATTTGTATAAAGTTAAATAAAATAGCAAATGAGACCGTTAATTGGAAAACCCTGAACTTTTACTGCCTGTCGCTGTGATGTGTTGCATGTGACTACTACTATCTCGATCTTTTACAAATTGGTCATTGGCTTTTTAAAGATAACTAGTGAGTTTGATCTTTGCGCAGTCTTAACACACGTGTGTTGGAATGAGCTACTGTATCACAGTTGTGTGCTGTGGATGAAAGCCAAGTACCGTACTCCAGTTTCAGAGCTGATTAACGCAGAGAGGTCTAATAGGCTACAGGTGTATTAAATCTGGTTTATACAGTCTGTGGTTTTTCTGGTAGCTGCTGTTTTTCCTTCGTCGAAAATTAAAAAAGACCAAATTAACCATATGGAATACATTTGTATGATATCGGGACATTAGCGTTTATGCTTCTTGGCGTGACTGAAGATCGCATTTCAATGACGTCTTCCCGGGATGGGCCAATCAGAGCGACGAAAGCTAACGACCCCTGATGACGGAACTATAGTTTTTTTTGTCGCCCTCTAGTAGGCCACCATTTTGGGAGTCAAAACACCCAGCGATCTGCAGCGCACACCTCCACGCTTCTCCGTGGCCTTACTATGGTTCACACCTGTGTGGTGGCAGGCTGCAGAAACAGAAGGACGCCAGGCACCACCTTATCTTTCTACCGTTTCCCACGGGACCCCGAGCGGAAGCAGCGCTGGATAGCTGCTGTGAACCGGGAGGGCTGGGTGCCGAACGACGGCAGTCGGCTCTGTAGTACTCACTTCATTTCAGGTATGAAGGCAAAGCCAGTCTGAAGCCAAAAAGTGTCCCCCTGTGTGTGTTTTTGTTTGTTTGCTTTTTAAATAAAGCAGTTCACACTGATGTTGTTGGGCTTCCACATAAACACTCATGTCTAGATAACCAAGGAGGCTTGTTTTTAGTCTTTTTGCTGTCTGTGTTGTGTTGTGTTGTGTTTAAAGGTTCAGGAGGGACAGTGGCATGGTCGGTGTAACTGCAGCGGGTAATAAACATGTTTATGCTCACTATACAAAGTAAAAACCTTTACTGGTTATAATTACTGGCAAAAGACGGTGTTTGCATTTGTAAGCCTGTATTTAAAAAAAATGGTAATACGAAACTAAGTTCAGATGGAAATAATTTCAGCTGGTATAGGTTGTATATGCTGTCTACTAAATATATGAAAGTAGATGTCCCTAATGGAACGTGCTATTTTAATACTAGGGTTTGTTTTATGGTAGAAGCTTTTATTTATGAAGCTTTTTGGGTGCAAAGTTCGTCATGCTTGAATTTTGTTTGTAGAAGGAAGGAAAAACTCATTATTCGTGTATCAGCTGAATAGCAGCGATTGTTTGTTGTTTTATGTATTGCACACTACAAAATGCATGCTTAATCATCACTCACAGAGACCTGTGTTGACTAAAGGAAACAGCTACTTGGGAAGTATCATAAACAGATGTATTTGAATTAGATTTTATTTCCCTTTTTTTTCCAAATGCAGGTAAACAGGTGAAGAATCCGCGTTCTCCGGATTATGTTCCTTCTGTGTTCACGGCGGCTCCCTTGTGCCCAGAGATGAAGGAGCCGGGTGCCTTAGAGATCTTGGACAAACAGGAAGCACGGGTGGAGGCAGCCAATGCCTTGCTGTTCCTCCAGGGCCAGGGCAGGTCTGCGGTGGATGAACAGGGGCGGGAAGAGCATCCTGAGGAGAAGGAACAGGAGACCGCTGCGGAGGAGAGCGCGTCCTCCTCCCTCAGCACTGAAGATGATGACGATGATGATGACGATCAGTCTGTAAGTGACAGCAAAAAAGGAAAGTTTGACCAGACATCTGATGTCCCGGTAAACTTTGATGACATCCTGAAAGCCCTGAAGAGGGAGAATCAGGCCCTCAGGGAGTCTGTGGAGAAAATGTCTCTCTCGGAGAACTCCTTAAGGAATGATGCAGAGAAAGTGAAGTTTTACACTGGTTTACCTAACTACTTTGTCTTAGAGACAGTCATGTGGCTGCTGGCACCTCACATGGATGGAATGAAAAACGTGAAGCTCTCCAAGTTCCAGCAGCTGCTGCTGACACTAATGCGTCTCCGCCTGGACCTCCGCAATCAGGACTTGGCTTACCGCTTTGGCGTGAAAGTCGGCACGGTAACCAGAACGGTTCACCGGATGGTCAACATCATGTCCTCTACTCTGGTGCCGACGGCTGTCTTTTGGCCCTCTAGAGCTGAACTCCGTAAAAACCTACCCGCAGCGCTGCGAATCTCTCACCCTGACTGCGCCGTCATCATAGACTGTTTCACCGTGCCTTTCGAGGACCCGGTCTCTCAGGAGGCGGGGCCAAGTTATAACGTCTTTAAGTATCTGATTGGTGTGGCTCCGCAAGGCGTGGTCACTTTCGTCTCCAGGGGTGTGCTGGGAAACGTCAGTGACAAGAGCCTGGCTGAGGGCTGCGGATTTTTGTGCAAGCTTCTCCCGGGCGACGTCGTGCTGGCAAGCCGCGACCTGGACATCAGAGATTCTGTGGCAGCACGTGGAGCCCTGTTTAAAATTGCTGGCAGCTACCAGGGAGAAGCATATGGGAGAACAGAGGGCTCATTGCTGGCTGATCCTTCCTCTGAGACAGTGAGCGTGCAGAGGCATGTGGAGAGGGTGATCTCCATGGTAAAGCAGCGGTACGCCATGCTCACGGGCCCTGTCGAGGGCGCCTTCACCGCCGCAGCCTCTGAGCGCACTTCGAATCTCTCAACCTTTGACAAGATTGTGCAAGTTGCCTGTGCCTTAAACAACCTGTGCATCTCTGCTGCTCCACTAGAGTAATGTGTAGACAAATGCCTCGTGCTCCTTTAATGCTGATCAGGCTCTTCAGTTCCCTTTACTGCTTTGGACGGCACTTCTTGCTGTCCCTCTGTGTCTATGTGTCAACACTACACCACGACTGCAACAAATAGATTTATACCTTACCATTATAATCCTAACTTTCAATCTGTGCCACTGTTTGTGATCTGGATCAGTTTATACTTAGCAATAGGACCACTTCTCCAAATACACAAACCACATTGCTCAGATGTAATGTCATTAAGTTATGCACCTCCCCTCACAAAGAATGGCCGACCTTTTATGTTCATGCTTTGAGTGAAAACTGAGTAACACCCTCATCAAATATGTCTTCATTTGCTACTTGTAAATGCTGAAGTATACACGCTGCAGTTTGGGTGATGCGTTTCCGCTGATCTCAGATCTGTGACTGTGTCTTTCCCATCCCTGACTGTAGTGACCAGATTACATCCATCTGCTGCAGAGAAGTGGCATGTTGCTTATACCTTTTTTAAAAATTTGTATTCATTTTTTTGTTGCTTCCGTGCATCTAAATCAGGAAGCGCGCACACAGGAATATGCATAGAAAGAGGTTACAATAACAGGAATGCCAGACAAAATAGTACACCTCCTCGGCCACAGTGTCTCCTCCCTGTTACAGTGCAGGGACAGAAATGTCCCGTGGTTTGAGAAGGAATAAGAGCTTCTCAAACTTACCTTTTTTGGCATTGTCGCATTTTTGCAAGCCAGGTACTTTTTCTAGCAAGAGTACAGTCAGCTGTGATGATTAGCTACAAGTTGGCAATTCTAGCACATCTTGGAATGGCAGATGTCTTCATCAGCAGGGATTTGCTGGTTTTGCAGGTTTTAACAATAACAACAATAATGATGATGATGATGATGATGAACAGAAAATTAGTCTTCAGCTTGAGCTGTATATAGTAATTAACAATAATGTCTATTTTGACTGAGCCACATGTTTTAGTAATTATTAATTTTCCAAAAGTAGGTAAACCTTCTTATTTGATACAAAAATCTCAAAAGAATGATCTTTTGGGCTGGTTTTTCCCTCTTCCCCGTGGCTCAGATTTATTTTCCATTAATATTCACTAACTTATGCACCAAAGCAAGCTGCAGGTGTGTATGTGGCGTACAGGTTAAAACAGTCATTTGCTGTTTTTTTGTTGTTGTTGTTGCTGAAAACATTATTTCTCTGTAATTCTTTACAGTTGCACTAAAACAAGACTAAAAGTATTGTGACAGATGCTGTTGAGGCTGAAGAAACACGCTGTTCGCTGTTAGAGGAGTACATCAGCTACATTTAACACGTGGATGCATCCTCACTGCTTTGTGCTGCTCTGTGGCAGACTGTGACGGGCTTTGGTCCATGAGCATGAGCCACAGCAGTAGTTACGGTACGAGGCTGCGGGTTATTTCCAGAAAAGTTACCCAGCCACTGAAATTTTGATCTTTTTAAAGGGTTTGACCTTTCAATAATGTAGACACACCAACTGAAAAATGTATACTCATATACAGTATATCTGCTTTTTTTTTTTTTGGTTTGTTTTAAAGAGAACCCATCAGAATAATGAATTACATATTTTAGTAGTGCTGCTTTGCTGGTGCCTTAGTTTTTAAAGCTGTTTCGGATCAGCCCAAATTTTCTACAGAGATTTATTTTGGCATCATGCACTATGCGTTAGACTTTTTCCTGGTTTGATACCTAAGCCAGATGTGCATGATGAGTCAGCATCTCTAGTCAAAAAGCCCTTAATGTGTGTTCCCATTGTTATTGTTTTTTAATGTTTGTTTTATTTAAGGTACATCATTCTTGTATACTCAACCTTCTACCGAAACTAATCTAAAATCACTACACTTATACACGTTTTAAGATGTTTTAAGCTACGGTAATTGGTTTGAGGGGCTACAATACAATTGGCTCAGGGCCCAAAAATGAATTGGGAATGCTCCAGTTACAAAGATTACACTTAAGTTCAGGTGCCGAGCTTTAACAGGTGATGCTTCATAATAATCAGCGTTAGGTTCAGAATGTGCCTTCTGTTCTCAGACCCCTGGATATCCCAGACAACAGATGCTTGCTTGTCTTTTCTGACTAGTTATGTTTTGGTTGACTTCGTCTTTTGCTCTGGGGCTTCCATAAGGACTTCTAGTCACAGTATTTAGTCCACTTGGCTGATCCCCCCCCCCCGTCAATTAGCCATGGTGTTTGGCACTGCTATAGCTCTAAACAAACTATAAAAATCAAGTTAATTAGCAGTACTATGGGGTGATATATTTCTTCAGCAGTGCATGTACTTTGGATGAATACATGCTTCCTTTTTTAAAAAGTCTTTGACTGAGCAGACTGTATCTGCAGACCTTGCTTGTTCTTCGATGGGGGGAAAGAAAAGCCCCCCTTTTTTTTGACTGAATAAAACAGTCCTACAGGCTGGTTTAAACAGTGTGGCCTTTGCCAGTTTCTAAAGTAGTGAGTGCCACTGGAGGACTGTTATCAAGCAAGGCCAAATACTAGTATTAATAATAGTTAAAAGGCTTGTGAAACGACTGTTGGTTTATTCTGTCTGTATTTAGTTCTTAAAAACATAAAGACAAAGTCAATACTTCCTATTTGATGTTTTTCCTGCTCTAAAATAAAAGAGCTTCTAGGTTGACATGTATGAAAGAAGTTCATAAACAAACTCATGTTTTTCTCACTACATTGCTATTTGACTTTATTGTTACAGACGCATGTGCTTCCATTATGTGTAAACTCCTAAAGGTTTGTTGTTTAGTTTCTTTTAATATAGCTCCTGTGACTGAAAAAATAAAGTTGTGGAATTGCATCAGCCTTTTGCTGCTTTCTCAGTACCCAAGAGTCGCCGTTATGTTATTCTGTGTGTATGTATAAAATATTGAAGCTTTGTGCTGTACGTGTTGTCCTGTGATAACTGACATTATCATAACTTTTTTATTTGCTTTTACCCTGATTCATTGGTAAAGACCGTTTCCAAGGCTGGAGAGGAGTGACTAAGTAATGTAATGTGCAGATATACTTTATTTATCAAAGGGAAAAATGCTTTGGAGAAAGCTCCGCCTGTGAGTCTTTCAGAGGAAGGAAATGAAGACGTCTCACTCCGTTGCTTTTTTCAGTCATGCAGCAGGTTAAAACCACAGCTTGTTATTACTCGCTATTAAACTATGACCCTGCGGTTCTGTTTCTATACTTGACTCGTCTTTAAAATCAAAACTAAAACTTAATGACTTAAAACAAAATCTTAAAAAAAAAAGATTTGTACGACGCCGAATAAGCAAAAACATTTTTAAGTTTAATTTGTTCACAAACGGCAACAGCGCCCTAGCTAGAACAACCCCGTGGAGTGAACGGCCCTACCTCAATAGACGATCTTCAAGACCGCTGACGTGCGTTGGTCCGTCACGTGACCTAAGGAATGTTAACAATGCAGCGAGTGTCCAACTTTGTGCTGAAGTTCTGATCCTGCCTGAAGTCTGGGGAGAAAATGGAGGCTCATTTCATCATGTTTACCCACTGAACTAGGTGTCCGCGCTCAACAACCGAGAACGGGAGTCTTTAAAGAAAAAAAAAGTTGCCGTTTAACGGATTTTATTCTTTTCATATTGAGTTATTCTCGCCACTTCTATCACATGGTAAGTTGAGAGCTGCTTTTTTGGGAGGGGAGTGGTGGTGGTGTGACTTATTTCCACGACTTGTTGCTGAGCAAAACGTTCAGTTATGGGTGTGTTATAAAGCAAGGCATATGGAAAACGAAATGGATGTTTCTCTAAGTTTGAGCCTCTTTGGGGCTTACAGGACTGCCTCCATTTTTTTTTCTCTCCCTGCATTGGAATGTGTTGCTCTCAGCCCCCAACTCAAGCCTGGGATATTGCTGAGAAGGCCCCAGCGCTTTAAAACAGGGCTTTCCGAACCTTTATGCTCATACAAATATTACTTTATGCTAGTTTTAAAACTTTGTTGCAAATGTGGGAATTCAATTTGAGGGTTTAGTCTATGTTTATATGTTTTGCTTCGTGTACATTTAAAGTAACTGCATCTTATTTGGGCATCCTAACTTGTGGACCACTAGAAGAGCTCCCTCTGAGGACCTCTAACAGTAACAGAAGCTATGCTTTGTAGGTGCTGTTAGTCAGGACATCCTGGATTCTTTTCAAGGTTTAAAGCGAGTGAGCATTCATAGTTAATACGAACTGAGCTGAACAAAAATAGTTTGTTGCAGGCCTGAATATTTTTTATATTGTATCCGTATCTGAAAATGGAGCGGTCTGATTTGACTCTATCATTTTCACTTCACTCAGTGCCTACATAGTTTGGCACTGATGCAACAGTGCGTTTCATTCAGGTGTACTGTACCACACTACTATCACCCAGCTCTCGTTCTTTATGCTTGACGCACTCTCTCAGGACAGTCCAGCGCTTTGACTAGTTCAGCAGTGACAGCAGACCTGGGTGATGCAAACCAAAGTCGATACAAACAGAAACTTTGAGGGCGATGTTGTCAACCCAGTGGACTGTAAGGAGTATGCAGGGATTTTTTTTGTTGTTGCATGTTATCACTATTACCATGTTTCTTTTAAAAGGGCCAAATGTACAAAAGTGGGTCACATGCACACAAAAACAATGACTCCAAAGGCAACAGGGAAAACATATCGGTTTGATTTTGGGGGGTGAGCTGCAGTGCATCAGATACACAGAGAAAGAGCCAAATTGCTTCCCTCTTATATACACACACTTGCACTCTCACAGCTGCAGCCAGTTTCCATCAACTGTTGTCTCTGCCTGCACATTTGTGAGGTGTCCTGCAACATGAACTAAATTGGTCCCACCCACCTCTACCCTGTGCCTTACTCCACCCGAATCTCAATCGTTGGCCAGCTTTGCCCATTAGGAAGTTGCTCTTTCCTCCTCCTGCTTTGTAATTTCCCAAACACAGTCCACATTTTCTCTGATCCATCAGGCAGGTTAGATGCAGTCTTATTAATATTAATAAGCCCGCTGCTCGTGTTGCTCAGTATTCTGTGGGGTCCAAGATTGCACAATGCATGCTTTCCTAATTTAGCATAACAGTGGGCAGCTTTGTCTTTAGTGAGACCAAAAACAAAACTGTAGTATGTGTCGTAGGTTATTTCACTAGCTTTCCTCAGTGCCCGTTGGTGTAACATGAAGTTTAAGTCATCTTAGGTTTAGGGTTAGGCCAAAGTAGGAGTAAGGTTCAGCGTTGGGGGTGTTCATGTGTAGAGCATTGTTTTGGGCAGAGTCATGTCTTTTTTTTTTCTTACAGATTTGTAAGTTATAGACAGATACTGTCTGTGTAGTTTGTGTTTTGGGTTATTTTGGTCAGCGTACTGCCCCGTGTTCTAGCTGCGGTATTTTACTTGTACTTACTTGTGGAATGGAATGCTCATTGCTCGGACACGGCGCCTGAAGCATCGCAGGAATGGAGGCAAGAGATCCCAGAGATGGGGCAACATTTATGGAGCTTGGCCCCGTGTTACCCCACCACCCAGCAGTATAAAAAGAAAAAGCATGTTTTTGTCTATGCAAAGTTTAATCTGTACAAACAGTGAGGGCTGTGTCCTCCTAAAAATGGCCCAAAGGGATGGAGACTGCTAGAGAGGAGGAGCAGGAGGAGGAGACTGGGGATGCAGTTCAAGAGCTTTTTATGTTTTCAAGCTCCTTCCTCTGCAGCTGCTTGGTAGTAGCTCTGAGGAATATAATATTAAGATAATATTCTTAAGAATATCACAGCATTGGGTGGATTCTGTTTGGCATTGCCTAAGACCAAAACTCAAATGGTAAATTTTAATTTTGGTGTGTTTTCTTTTGAAGGTATTGACTTTGTACCGCCACACAGACACATGGGAGTCTCTGGAATACTGTAAGAATTGTGACGCATCATCGCTTCAAAGTTTTCAGACTATATTACTTTAAGTGAATCGAAGCTGTGGCACATTTAAAATTGATGGAAACGTCAGGTCATTTATTCAATTTGGTATCTGCAAACACTTTGACACTTATATTGAAATCATTTGTAGCTGCTTTATAAGCTGCTGTGTGGTCATTTGGACCTCTGTTAGCAGCTATAGTAAGCACAAAGAAAAAGTGGTGGTCGTGATATCTCTGAGACAAATGTGAACAGTTTTTGAGGAGGAAAATAATTGAATCCACCCGATGCTCAACTGACTGCTTTTACACAATAAGTAAAATATTTTAGGTTGTTAAAAAAGATGTATAATATCAAAGTACTCCCTCAAGTTTTATACATAAGTGTTATTTATATTAAAGTTGGAAAAATGAAAAAAAAAATTGAAATGCTCTGGGAATACTACAGACAAGAGGGCTCATCGCATGCACCGCCATCCTGAGATCATCAGCCGAGAAAACTTACAGAAAATCAGCTCAGCCAGAAAACCATCCAATACTGGACATGTGTAGCTTAACAAATGACTTAGGCCTATTCCACACGCAGCCGGGGGTTTTCAAAAACGAATATCCGCCCCTGAAAACACTTGCGTCCACACCACCTCGTCTTTAAAAAAAATCTCTGTCCACACGTAACCGCTTAAGGGCATTGTTAAGCACATTCATTGACATGCCAGACCTGTAGGCGGCAGTAGTTCCCCGTATCCTATCCAGTCTGGTTAACTTTTTGCCATTTCTGCTTACGTTCAACAAAACATAAAACGTGAAAACAAATAAGCAAAAAGCGTTTGGACAATTGATAACGCGAGCGCAGCTCTGAAGGCATCCATACCGTAGTGTAAACACAGGTCGCAAGCATGACGTCAGCGTTTGTGTCGCAGAAAGTGACGTCGCGGACTCAAAAACTGCGGTTATGTCTGTCCACACGCAAACGCTGAAAACGGAGAAAACGCAGAACTTCACTTTGGCCGGAGTTTTTAAAAAGATCAGTTTCCGTGCCGCAAAACTGCGTAAATATCTTCGTTTTCGGAGATCCCCAGCTACGTGTGGACAAAGGAACCTTCTTGACATTACAAAAGAAAATAAATAAATAAATAAATAAAAATTGGTGGCTGCCTGGTAATTGTATTGGATTCTTACACATTATGTGGCTGGTTTAAAACACAAACAAATATAATATAATGACAAAAACAACAACAATAATATATTATTATTATTAATATTTTTAACAAATTTTTATAACTTTTGATCTTATCGGATAAAAACGATATTGACAACATTTGACTTGGGATGTATTTTGCATTTGAAAAAAGACGACAAATCATTATATATGTTACTGCAGTAGTCAAACTAAATAAGTAAGTAAAAATTTGAGGGTAGAATGATGACGTCTCTGATTTGTCCGTCATAATAAAAGCATTTTTTTTCACTCTCTTTTTAAATTTTGAATTTGAAGTAGTCGTGCGGCTAGCCTACTGATTCACATTTAGAAAGCGCACAAACAGCAGCTTGTCTTCTGATGTAATATTGTTACGAGCTCATAATAACAGTGACAGGTTCTGCTCTGTGTCCGTGTCTGTTGACTGTAATAGTACAAGGACCTGCTGATCTCCTTGGTCTGTGGGAGGAGAAATAATCACTAGGGTTGGTCAAACTGCTGCAGAAAGTCTTGTTTTTTCCCCCGCAATCCATCATGCTGTACGTTATATAATGAAAGCCCTTAGGTATTTGTTAATACGTAAGCATGTGGCGAACATAAATCATTCCTTGTTTATGCATATAGACAGAAAGACTATCTACAGCTTCTCGTTATGTCTTTGTAGATCAAGCACAGAAAATGTTGTCATAGACAAAATACCTGTTTTATTTAGCGGAGAGGAAAATTGCCCATAAGTAATTTTTCCTTTTCAGGATAATTGTCAGGTGTAATTCAATACCTGCCAAGAAGACTTTTTGAAATAGAACCCAATCAATTGAAAGATGATTGCTTCACAAAATGGTTGGAATTGCAGACATTAGTTTAAAACCACAGCCATGTCGAAACCTGCCAGAAGAGGATTGTGTCTAGCAGTTTTTCAGTGCTGGTGAGATTGGTATCTGGAGACCTGGCAATACTTCTCTAAAACTATTTGAAGCCTGTGAGCTTCTCAGTTAGACAGGAAACCCAGCTGCCTGTTAGCTTCTCCTCTGCAGAGGTACTGCTATGCCAAGTAAGGCAAGATTTACTCAAGTGGAAAGAAAAGAAAAGAAAGACCGAGACAAACACATTGAAGTTCATTAACTCTTAATGGTTTGATTTGATTTATATGTAGGCGGTTAACTCTACAGATATGTTCCGTAAATTGACTAAGGTGAGACATAAATATGATGTTAATCAAATGTAGTATTGCCAAATGGTCTTGACCTCTTTAATATGTTCTAAGTCAGGTCTACCATGCTGTTGTACAGTATTTGTGTTTAGATGAGGTGCTTTTAAAGTTGAGTCTCTAGACAGAAAGCCCATCTGCACTGGGGGAGTAACCCTCTCATGAAGGATGTTCCTCTAGATAAGATTGTCAGACGGTGTCATATGTCAGATCACAGGCGCTGATGCAGGGAGGGTCGCACATTTGTGTTGACCCCATGCTGGGGCTCAGTGCTCTCAGAGGGGTGTTTACCAATGACCAAGTACCAGAGGCATGCATTGACGCGGGCTAAATTGTGGATTCACAGCTATGCATTGATGGGGTGCTGAGGGGGGCAGGTGGTGTTTTTTGACCTCTAGCATTCCTGGATTATGCATTAAAGTATGTGACTGTGCAGAACATCTTACTTTTGAGTGGTCTCTTGTGATCAAACATGTGTCTAAAGTTGTGAACAGTCTTGTACTGTATGTGCTTTGACTTTTAGAAAATCTAGATAAAATTGAATGGGACATGGAAGCCCATGCTCTAACTCCATTTCTTCCTCCACAGGCGCAGATTGGCATCATCATCATTTGGCTCCAGGATGCCCTTTTGACCAGCTGCATTTCCTGGAATAAGCTGGAACCTGAGCCTTGAAAATCACACCATGTAATGCCCATAGTATTCCTGCCTCACCTTCATCCACCGCAGCGGGAGCAGGAATCAAAAACAGAAAGTGTGATACAAAGAAAATTAGGGACATGGAGTAGGGATCATAAAACCTGTGCCTCCAATCTGTGCTCCTGGAGGCTTTTTATCTATTTAGGGCAGCAATTTTAAAGGGAATCTGTTGGAGGGTTGTAGGGCAGTGAGTGCCAGTTTGTGTGTGAGTGTGTGTGTGTGTGTGTTTCCCTTTTTAGAGTAGGTGCCTGCCCTGGGCACTGTGGCCATGAGGCCCAAGACTTTCCCCGCAGCCCCGTATGTGGGAAACACACGGCAGAGGCTTCAAGAGATCAAGGAGGGCCTGAAGCAGCCGGCCAAACTGGTGAGCCAGGCTTTACATGGAGGTAGCTCCAGGAATGAGGGAGGCAAGGGGGCAGACTCCAAGAGCGGGAAAGACACAGCCAGCCGACAACAGCAGCTCAGACCCCCGCAGAAATTCAACAACTACCAGAATGCGCTGCGGGAAATCCGCAAGTCCCTCAAGCCCTTTGAGTCGGGCTCAACCTCCGGATCAGGACACCCAGCAGGCGCCGGGGAGGTGAACCGGCAGATGCTGCAGGAGTTGGTGAACGCCGGTTGTGACAAGGTGAGTTTTAGAGATGCAGAGTGTTTCCAATCGCAGTATATGGTCTTGTTATGAAACTAGATGGGTGATTCTGTCGAGCAATTGTCTTACCTTAATAAACTGTTTAGTACAGCGGTCCCCAACCACAGACCGGTTTGTGTCCGACAATATTTTCACAGACTGGCCTTTGAAGTGTCGCGGATAAATACAACAAAATAAAACCCGCACCGATACCAAAAAAAGGAAAATTTATTCATAACACACGGGAAAAGACCCAGGGAAACTGAGTTAACGACAAAAAGAATAAATAATAACCTCAATATCAACTCTCGTGGCCCGGTACCAGGCCGTGGCCCAGGGGTTGGGGACCACTGGTTTAGTATCAGTAGTATTTTTAGTTCATGGCAAGCAGTGTTGTAAATCTGTCTGCTTTAAGATGACATTAAGTTACTCAGCATGATTTCTTTCTTTTTTTTATCAAAAAAAACCAAACCCTCAGTCATAGTGAAATAACTTCAGTTATTCTGGAATCTAGTATCTTCTCAAGACCAGACACATTGGTTGTATATATGTGCAAAATTTGTGAATCAATCACAAGACTCCCTCACACAGTTTTGAATACGTTAGCCATTAGTGTCATTAGTGTCGGATACCCTAATTGCTCCTTGACTTAGATGTTCAAACCCACTTTTTTCTGTCAGTCAGGAATTTCTAGAGGAAGCTTTCAGGGATGCTTTGTGCTCTTAGATAAAATACAATGCACAGTCTGCTTAGCCAAGTGTATAGTCCTTCAGTTATGTAATACTGGGCTGAATGTTGAAATACCAGGTGGATTTCCCAAATGGGCTGTTAGGCATTTACTCCCTCTGTCCCACTCAAGAAATGCAAGTACTCCAAAAACGTCTGGTCTGGATGAGGAGAATGTGTTTTCATGGGAAGTGAGGAGTCCACCTCAAGCTTTTTCAACTAAGTCACTCAGTAAAGCTTCATATTTTTCAGACATAATTTTATTTTAAGTTTTAAACATTCGTTTGGAAAGAGAGAGATGAGGAGGGTTTGGGGGGGGGGGGGGGGGGGGGGTAAGCCCGGGAATAAACAG